>JAGKTI010002792.1:4341-20017 GCA_018397915.1 Birgus latro
ATTTTTTTTTTTTTTTTTTTTTTTTTTTTTTTTATGTGTCCGACTCTGGGCATAGGCTTCACAGCCTGCTATCAAGGCCCAGTCGTCCTCTTACAATCTACATGTCACCACTTCGGTGCTTAACACCCACCGTCCATATTGAATACATGCTAGGGCTGTCTCATACAGGACTGGTGTATTGGTATTAGCGGGGTCATTTTTACGACATGTCGGCGGGTCTCCTGGTAGATCAGTAAAGCCTGATTTAATGAAATTCAAATTCTTAAACTGTTCCCTGCACCAGCGAGGATTCGAACCTGGGTCCCTTGGGACTGCAAGCCAACTCTCTACCGATCGAGCTACTGCCTCCCCTCCCTACACAGCATGTATATATATGTATGAATGTGTGTATGTATGTAGGTATGAAACAAAACACCTAACACTTTGCAAGTGCAACCACTGGGAGTCCAGTAGCTGACATTCTGAGTTTGGTCCAAAGTAATGTCCTGAATGGGGGTGCTCTGGTCATGTCCCAGCAACAGCTTTGTTACTGAAGCGTGGGAGGAAAGGTGCACAGAGTATTGCACAGGTACCAAATACAGTATCTGTAAAGTCCACTGCCCTTGGAGATAGTTGTTAAACAAAGGAATAGAAAATTGTAAGGTTTCAAGAGGAACCTCTTTTAAATAAAGGAGAATAATATTCAGTGTTAATGTATGTTACCGGCCTTAGAACAATTACTTTATGAATCATTTCATTACGGTTTCATTTACACACTCAAGTAGGTGGATAATGTGTAGCCTTACTAAGTGTCAAGCCATTACTTCCATGCAGGTAAGCCGACCTAGGCACTTTTTTTTTCTTTCTTTCTTTTTTTAAAGAAAGCAATGTGTGTTCTTTACAAAAAGTTAAAAAACCTTAAAGTACAGCTATATGAGCATACTTCATATGGCAAACATGCTGATTCTCCCACAAAAATTGCCTATCATCATCACACATTTACATGATACACATTTGCTTTTATTTTATACATGCTTTTTTTCTTAATGACTGTATAATCTTCAGAATAAACCACAAAACAGATAAATATGATAGTATACAGCTTTTCTTTCCTTTACAGGTGGCATTACATTGAGTGACAAGCCAAATGGTTTCCTGTAAGCCACGAAACCATTTACAACGCTGGGTGGTAATCATATAACCAAACCATACGTGCTCCCTACGTGTCAACAAGTGGGTTGGTGGAGGGTTAGTGCCCCTCCCCGTAAAAAAAAAATAACTCAAAGTCAAATGGCCACCCCTTACGGGATTATGGTGTCTGGCAATAGATAGATAGATAGACAACCTTCCTGTAAGAAAGCTTATTATTTTATTTATTCATTTGTGGTACATACTGTTGATAAAGATAAACCTCATGTGGTATGGAGGAGAGTGGAGCACTATGGAGGTGAAAGAGAATGGAAGAGGAAGAATTATGCTTGAGGGTGAAAGCATTATCTATGTGAGGGAAAAACAGCTCAGATGCAGTTTTGCCATGGCCAGGTGTTTCAAAGAGGGACTAAGGCACTGGTGGTGGTGGTGGTGGTGGTGGGCGGCGGCAGCAGCGGCAGGTACGGGCAACCACCATCCACTTGTTCAGTGTAAGCTACCGTTGGTTGATTTTAAACTTACTAGCAAACCAAATGGTTTTTGTAGCTTGGGAAACCATTACTATGTAAGCTGGTAACTACAAAATCAAAAAGATGCCTGGTGGTCAAATGGGTTAAGGTGCCTTAACTAGATGTGGTCCTTAAAGGTGTACAACTGAGGAGTCAATGAAGTGTACTGCTCATATAATGCCACATGGGAAATGGTTGTTAGTCACCCCTGCCTTATATGCCAGTACAAAATAGTCTAGCTCTGGGTCCCTACACTCCTTCAGGAGCAATACAGACTTGAATGATCATTACAATGACATTTTGACATCCTTTCCTTTACAGATGTGGTACAGTTTGCTCCATTCCCAAGTATCCACCCAACACTGCAAATGTTGTCATAACAGTCAATATACAAATTACTCAGAGCCTTCTACCCTTCTTCGCCTTTCTCCTTCTTGGAAGAATTTTGCAAATCTTTTTCACTTGTTGTGGTTATGGGTTTGCACCTCAAACTGAGACAACAATGGGTGGGTCACACAGCAGTGGAGCCAACTATATTCTTCGTCTATATAATACACTCATTCCAGATTTTTGCCCATTTCTTCCTAGATTCATCAGTGTCTGACTCAGATAATGTGGCTGTCCAAAGTCAATCCATACCTGTCTGAAGTAACCCAAATCTGGGGTGAGTCTGAACACAAGTAGCTCCAAATGTGAGGTGATTTTGGATACTGTACCAATAAAATTTCACAAGAAAACTACCAAGTTATTAAGAAGTTCTGATTACAAGTAGATAACTTAATATTATGCACACCCTAGAGACACTGAGGCCCTCCAACAAGAAGTTTCAACTAAAGAAAGACCTCCACACACAAAAAAAATTCAGCAATAGATTATCTCCAAAACTGTAGTCCAAGTCACCCCAACTCATGGCATATTTTGATCTTATCCCCTCTTATATACTCTACCCATATTCCTCAGCAGTCCTACTTTTACTGTTCTTGTTCTTAACATTAGTGGTAGGTGGTGGCGACCATCATCCACTCACTTGATGTAGTGCTGCCTACTTCTTCCTTAGCCTTTATCATTCTCTTTCTGAGCCTGCCCTCCTCTCTTCCTATTTCTCCCATCTTTCCTGTCACTTCTTATTGCTTTTCTTTCCTTTACAGGTGGCTTTACATTGAGTGACAAGCCAAATGGTTTCCTGTAAACCAAGAAACCATTTACAACGCTGAGTGGTAACCATATAACCAAACCATACGTGCTCCCTACGTGTCAACAAGTGGGTTGGTGGAGGGTTAGTGCCCCTCCCTGTAAAACAAATAACTCAGAGTCAAATGGCCACCCCTTACGGGATTATGGCGTCTGGCAATAGATAGATAGATAGATTCTTAACATTTCACTCATGCCACACCAAAATCTTGCATGAAAATGTTAATGTCAGCACTAACACACTATATAGTCATTCTGCAGCCTCCATACTTTGACTTCAGTTTTGTATCAAGGCCTTCATATTACCAGCCACCTTTCATTCCGAAGTACCCTATGCAAATTCCTTCGCACATTTACCTCTCTTTCAACCAAACTTTCACTAAGGTACTTATACCAATTTACAAATTAAGGTCACTCCATTAACACTTTCCTATTTCACAACCTCTCTGAACTCTCCACCAATTCCCATTCCTGTCGAGCTGTCAGAACCCTTAATGAAGATTCTCAAAAGCTTGTCAGATTCAGGGTTTCTTCTGTAATCCCAGAGGTACAGATTTCATTTCTTAACCCATTCACTGGGTCAGTGTTTGTTTACATGTACATCCTGTGTGTGGCAGTTTTTAAATATTCAGAAAAAAAAAAAAAAAATAAGCTCACTAGCTATTACTTTCTTTGGTGATGTGATACTCAAAAGCAAAGTTAATATAACCATTGCCACTAACATTCAATCTTGATGTTATACACAGTTGCATCAGTAGCATTACAATTTTCATCACAGATAAAAATGCAAAATGTTTCATTAATTTTTTATTTACCTTTTTTTCCTCTAGGTTTTTAAGACAGCAATTCCCTCAAAGGTATGCCAATGCCCAGCTTGTATTTCCTTCTTCTTGGAGCATAAAATCAAAGTCTAAAGTCTAAACACTCAGCTGTACAGGAACATCTATATTCAAGGTACAATAATGTTAGTGCAGGTAACTTCTCCCCAAAATCAACTACACTACTTTTCTTTAATGTCAAAACAGTTCAAACCTATATTCTGATGAAAAACCTGACCTGTAGTTTAACTCCCAAAACCCGTACAAGTACTGTACAGCAGCTAACTCTCCAAAACAACTGAATGGTGCTAGTATTCATCATCATCTTCGTTTTTCGTCCTTCTGTTCCCATATTCAAACTGGGGTTGGACGTGCGATGGCTTTTCTCCACTGCTTCCTATCCTGGATAGTTATTTAAATCTTCTCCAATACCCAGTCTTTCCATATCTTGCATTACAACACTTTTCCAGGTCTTCTTAGGTCTTCCTGGCAGTCGACATCCCACCACTTCCAGTTCCTCTGCTATTCTCATACAGCTCCCCTCCTCACTCCTCCCCACGTGACCAAACCATCTAAGCCGCTTCTGCCTCAAGATGATATCGAGATCCTTCACCCCACATCTTCTGGCTACCTCCTCACTCAAAACTCTGTCCTCCCATCTCACTCCCGCCATGTATCTTAACATTCTACGATCAGTACTCCTCAGAACATTCATCAGTCTATCTGTCTAAGCTCATGTTTCAGCACCATATATCAATACTGGTCTAATGCAGGCCTCATATATTTTACTTCTGTTTCTTAGTGGTATGTGTTTGTTGACCAGTAGGCTAGCTATTTCCTTCCACTTTAACCATGCTGATGCCACTCTTGTTCTGACTGATCTCTCCATCCCTGCTTCGCAGTCCAATATATCTCCTAGATAGCAGAACTGCTGCACTTCCTGTAGTGTGCCCCCATTCACCTCTAGCACATCCTCTGCTTCATCTCCCTCTGCCTCTCTTCTTATGCAGGCATTTTGCACTCCTCTCAAATTCTGCAGACCTGAACACCTTCTATGGCACCACTTATTACACTCCATGCACAACACTGAGTTCACTCCGATTCCTCTGCCACAGCATCCACATGGCCATTTTCCTGACTGAATTCTTTCTACTGGTTTCTTGCCTGTCACCATTAGGTTTGGCTTATCTATATTTATTTTCATTCCCCTCTACTCCATTCCATTTTTCCATCTATTAAGCATTTCCACCACTTCTTCCTTAGTCTCCTCTGTCAGCACTAGGTCATCAGCATGCAGCAATTCCCATGGGCCTTCCCCCCTACATTCCCGTGTTGCCTCCTCCATTACTATGTTAAACAGCAATGGACTGAGTGCTGACCCTTGATGTACCCCAACTCCTATTCCAAAATTTCCTGATGTTCCTGCTATTGTCTTGACTTCTGATCTTGTATCAATATAGAGAGACATGACAGCTGCAAGAGTCTCTCATGCACATTCTGTCTTTTCAAGGCCCACTCTATAACTCTCCTTGGTACTCTATAAAAAGCTTTTTCCAAGTCCACAAACACATGGTACAAGCATCTCCTCCTCTGTTGAAACTTTTCCTGCAACTGTCTCGTGATGAATATTGCATCTATTGTGGATTTACCTGTGCAAAATTCAAACTGCCGGTTATCTATCTTCACTATCTGCTTTAGCCTTCCTTCCTGCACCTTTTCGAATATCTTCATTCCATGCTCCAACAGTCTGATTTATCGGTACTTTCCACACAGTAGGGCATCTCCTTTGCCTTTATAAATTGGCACAGCTCAGCTATCTCTCCAGTCCTCAGGTGGCTGTCCTCCTACTAAGATGTTATCAAAAATCCTTGTCAATTCTTTTACACCAGTACTTCCAGCCTTTTTTATCAGATCAGCTGTTATACCTGTTGGGCCTGGAGCTTTCCCGGCCTTCATTTCCTTTAAGACTATCTCCACTTCTGCTTCTGTTATCATTGCAACTGGCCCTTCAACTTTTCCCATCTCTTCTATCTCATAATTATTTTCTTCATTTAACAGTTCCTCAACGTACTTCATCCAGCTTTCCAGTATTTCTGCCACATCAGTTTTTATTTCTCCATTTTCATCCTTTACAAATTTAGCTCCCACCACGTCTTTCCCTCCTCAACTGTCTTGCAATTCTAAACATTTTTGTCCGTCCTTGTGCACTCTCCAGATCTCTACTCCAACTTTCCCATGCCACCATTTTTTATCTGGCCACTTCTCTCTTTCCCTGTCTCTTCTTTTCATTATAATGTCTTCTGTCTTCTTCCCTTCTAGTTCTCTGCCATACTTTAAATACTCTTTTCTTCTCACTTATCACCTGCTTCACCTCCTTATACCACCACCACGTCTCTCTCTCTTTTCTCCTGTGACCTGTTGTTTCTCCACAGACTTCTCTTGCAGCCTCTGTTATATTATCCTTGAAGTGTTTCCAATCACCCCTCTGTCTCTCATTTCTTCTCTCAAAACTCTCTTCAAATTGTAGTCTTATCTCCTCATCCTTCAACTTCCACTCCTTTACTCTTTTAACACTCTTCCTCTTCTTTCTTCCTTTCATATTTTCCACTCTCAAATCCATAGCTAAGAGTCTATGCTGTCATACACATGCTTCACCTGGTATAACATTACCATTGTTCACTTTAATATCTTGCTCCTTTCTCATTAGCATAAAATCAATTTGAGTTTCTACACCTCCACTTTTGTAAGTTATCAACTTCTCTCTTTCCTTTTTGAATGTTGTGTTTATGATTTTCAAATCCTTACCCTGGCAGAACTCCAGTATCCTCTCTCCCTCTCTATTTCTCTCTCCAAAGCCAAAGACTCCCATAACTTCCTCATATCCTCTCCCATCAGTACCAATGTGTCCATTCAAGTCTCCAGCAATGATCATTACCTCAAGAGTCTGGTACTCATACTGAATCATCATGTTTTCCCCAGAATGCCTCTTTTTCGTCATCTGGTCTACCAATCTGTGGCACATATGCAGAAAATATATGCCAGACCTTTCCCGCCACTACAGTCTTAACCTTCATCAACCTTGGAGACATTCTCTCCACTTCTATCACATCCTCGACTAACTGCTCCCTCACCAACATTCCCACACCTCCGGTTCCTTCCTTCTCCCCTGACCACCAGAACTTGTACCTCTCATTACTCCCACTAAACATTCTGCATCCCGTTCCTCTATACTGCACCTCCTGTACACAGCACAAGTCATCTGCCCTCCTTCCTAACTTCTCCACCACCTCTACACTTCTTCCCACCATCATTCCAACATTTACTGTGCACACCCGCAATGCACCTCCTCTTCTAGCATGATCAGTATAACCGGAGATTCTTAGCACCCCCTGCCTACTCAAAGGCTGCCGGGGAATGAGGGCCATTTCTATGAGTGGAATAGTCATCATAGTTGATTGGGCCATTTGAATTTATTTTTTTATTTTTTTATTTTATTTTTTAATGCAAGGAAGAAGGAACCGAAGGCTATAGGCCTGCAAACTGTTCCTTCCAAGAATAAACAAAAACAATACAAAAGAGAGCCAAATTTAAGATCCGTTCATTTCGAGATGCCTGGACACACTGCGTTTGAAAGACTGGAGATCATAGGAAGTATGAAATACAGACAGAGGAAGACAGTTCCAGAGTTGACCAGTTGGATAAATGAAGGACTGGGAGTAACGGTTAACTCTTGCATTAGAGAGTTGGACAGAAGAGGAATGAGAGGTTGTTGCTAAATGGGTACTATGTGCCCATCGTAGAGGTGGAGGGATGCTAGCAGACAGTTCAGAGGAACAGTGGCCATTGAAGTAGTGACAGAAAAGAGATAAAGATGCAACAGTGCAGCGAAGAGACAAAGGTTGAAGGGAGCTAGTAAGAAGAGGAGATCATAGGAAGTAGGAAATACAGACAGAGGAAGACAGTTCCAGTGTTGACCAGTTGCATAAATGAAGGACTGGGAGTAACGGTTAACTCTAGCATTCGAGAGTTGGATAGAAAAGGGATGAGAGGTTGTTGCTAAACGGATACTACGTGCCCATCGTAGAGGTGGAGGGATGCAAGCAGACAGTTCAGAGGAACAGTGGCCACTGAAGCAGCGATAGAAAAGAGATAAAGATGCAACAGCGCAGCGAAGAGACAGAGGTTGAAGGGAGCTAGTAAGAGGAGGAGAGTTAATGAGATGAAAAGCCTTTGACTCCACCCAATTGAGAAGGGCTGTATGTGGGGATGCTCCCCATACATGAGAGTTGTACTCCAAACAGGGGCGAATAAAACCTGTGTACAGTATAAAGTCAACATCTGTGCAGGGGTAAAGAAGGTTCGTAGTCGGCTTAGCACACCTAATCTCTTGGAAGCAGATTTTACAAGAGATGTAATATGTTCTTTCCAAGATAAATCCCGAGTGAATGAATCCCCAAGCATATTCAAGGATGATGTAGGAACAAGCGGGTACTCCTGTGGAAGATTTTGTCGGGTTGATAGGTGTAAGAACTGAGTCTTTGATGCATTAAAAACAACAAGAATATTTTTACCCCAGTCAGAGATATGAGCCAAGTCAGACATTAGGTGTGCCATAGCCTCATCCCTTGTTTGTTGAAGTAACTACTGAGATGCTGAGATGGGCGTTGCGGGAACCGAATGGAAAGGTGAAGTGCTAATATTATTATTCTAAATTAAAGTGCAAATTCTGTTGCAGGGCTCTTGCTAACTGCCGATGGTTGTGAGCCATTTGGCTCCTAAGGTTTCAGATTTACGAGCCACATAAATTTTTAGCAGCCAAACTGACTACGAGCCAAAATATTTTACGAGCAATAAATACTTGTATTTATTTACACATTGTAATGATTAGAATCATATAATGGGGTTTGTTGCTTGTGTGGCCACAAGGTATATAACATGTAACCACAACTTGAAGAAATAACAAAACTCCTTTTATTGCACAATGAAAATAAAAACATCTCCATTTTATCTAGAATAAAATAACGAACTACTGGCTAATACTACAAAGTAATAGTTCTTATAGAACAGCAATACTAAAATAAGAAACTAAAACTAAAACAAATTAAAATACTGCAGCAATGAAATATTGCGGCTTTGTATCCCTAAACTAAGTATCTCAGAATATTAAAAAAAAAAAAAAAAAAAAAATCTACTGACTTCTCCATTTCATCTGGAATAAAATAATAAGAACCACTGCTAATACTATCTATCTATCTATTGCCAGATGCCATAATCCCATAAGGGGTGGCCATTTGACTTGGAGTTATTTGTGTTACGGGGAGGGGCACTAACCCTCCACCAATCCACTTGTTGACACATGGCAGCACGTATGGTTTGGTTATATGGTTACCACCCAGCATTGTAAATGGTTTCTTGGCTTACAGGAAACCATTTGGCTTGTCACTCCATGTAAAGCCACAAATAAAGGAACGAAAAGCAATAAGTGACAGGAAAGATGGAAGAAATAGGAAGAGAGGATGGCAGGCACAGAAAAAGAATGATACAAGCTAAGGAAGTAGGCAGCACTACAGCAAGTGAGTGGATGATGGTCACCACTAATACTATATGTACAAAATAATTTGGAATTCTTATGCAACAGCAAAACTAAAATATGAAACTAAAACAAAAACAAAATAAAATATCAATAAAACAATGAAATATTGTAGCATTTTATACCTAAACTTAATATGTCAAAAAAAATTTGACTAGACTAGAAAAGATCTGAAGTCATCTTGAGTTTCTCAAATACGAGTACTGTATATACCAGTAAATAAAATAAATGAAAATGAAAAAAATAATGACTGCTGATGACTATATGAAACTGTGCATGATTGTGACATACAGTATCATATCAATAGGAAAATTCACAAAGAAAATGAAAAAAAAAAAAAGCAAACTTTCTTTCCCGAGCAAGCACATGCTTCTGTTTGTAAATAACCATCTCAGGAATGTTCGGGCTTTAGTTCGGGTAGGCTCAGCAACGTTCGTTGGTCTATTTTTAAACATTCACAATGGAGACAAGGAAAGACTTAACAATTGATCACAATGTGCATTTTTGTTCATATAAGTGATATTTGCGTATTTTGTCGTTTACTGGGTTTTGAAGTGGATGTATTTTCTCCTCGCCAAAAGGCAACTTGCATGTAAAACTTTTTCACCAAAGGGAAAAAATACTCACACTTGCGAGCTGTGGCTTGTCAAACAAGAGCCCTGTATTGCAAGAACCTCCATCAAAGAAGGTAAACACATCTCATATGAGTGACAGAATTGGCCCATGCATGATAAACTTTGGGTCTGAAAATTGCTACAATGTCTATCTATCTAACTATTGCCAGACGCCATAATCCCGTAAGGGGTGGCCATTTGACTTTGAGTTATTTGTTTTACAGGGAGGGACACTAACCCTCCATAAACCCACCTGATAACACAAAGGGAGCATGTATGGTTTGGTTATATGGTTACCACCCAGCATTGTAAATGGTTTCTTGGCTTACAGGAAACCATTTGGCTTGTCACTCAATGTAAAGCCACCTGTATTGGAAAGACAAGCAATAAGAAGTGACAGGAAAGATGGGAGAAATAAGAAGAGAGGAGGGCAGACACAGAAAAAGAATGATAAAGACTAAGGAAGAAGTAGGCAGCACTACATCAAGTGAATGGATGATGGTCGCCACCAACTATCACTATCAGTGGCTAAATACAAGAATTCCAAGAAATTTCAAGAATAAGTTCTTACACCCCTAGAAAACCAAGGAAATTATGAAACTTACTAAAAAAAAAAAAAAAAAAAAAAAAATGCTACATTCATATCAATGTACAATGAAAGCAATCATTTAACTCAAGTGAATATCTGAAAATCCAGAAAGAGCTTACTTGGAAAATTTGATGAAAGATGAAAAAGCATGGGGATTTTAAGACAATGCATCTGAAACTTGTGAAAGTCAAAAAGCACATTTTTTTTTTTTTTTTTACCAGGGAACAAATATATTACAGCATTAAATCCCTTTTTTAAAAAATGCTTGGGTAACTTGTTTACTGTGTCTTTGGGAAAATTTGCAGTGTCTTTGGGGAAATATAAAAAAATAAAATGTACAGTGGGGTCTCCCAATATGCTAGAATATGGTTGACAAAATGTGCCACATACTAGAAATTTCACATGTTAGAAACCCCACAGTGGTAGCTGGTGGTGGCCATCATCCACTCACTTGATGTAGTGCTGCCTACTTCTTCCTTAGCCTTTATCATTCTCTTTCTGAGCCTGCCCTCCTCTCTTTCTATTTCTCCCATCTTTCCTGTCACTTCTTATTGCTTTTCTTTCCTTTACAGGTGGCTTTACATTGAGTGACAAGCCAAATGGTTTCCTGTAAACCAAGAAACCATTTACAACGCTGGGTAGTAACCATATAACCAAACCATACGTGCTCCCTACGTGTTAACAAGTGGTTTGGTGGAGGGTTAGTGCCCCTCCCTGTAAAACAAATAACTCAGAGTCAAATGGCCACCCCTTATGGGATTATGGCGTCTGGCAACAGACAGATAGATAGAAACCACTGAATCAATGGAAATAAATGTATATGGTCGACGCCTCACCCTATCTTTGTCATTTACAGTACTTCCCCATAACTGACTATCATTTTAAGAAAGGCTTTTGCCCGAAGAAAGATAACAGAACTGTGAATGTAGTGTGCTATGTAGTGCTCCATTTCTATGACTGTGGGATTAAAAACCTAACTCACACGTCCATTTGTCTTGACAGTTCATAAAATCTGCTCCTTGTTCTTGAGAATGTTCCTCACTGGCACTTTGCCTATACCAAGTTCACATCCAATGTTTGAGTTTTACCTTGCCTATTCAGCTCTATAACCTTCATTTTCACCTCCAAAGCAATCCACTTATTCTAGGAATGAAGTGGTGGGGCCATGATGTAACAGGTGATCAAGAGCAGGTCTTGTACAAAGCTAAAAACATCGCAATATGCGATCGCAGCGCAGGCAGACACAGACCGAGACTTGACTTGAGAGATGCTGAGGGAGGGAAAGGGCGGGAAACCAATCAGCCATCTGGTGGTGGCTTCGGATAATATAATTTTGAGAGGGAACACCGTTTTTCGCTTGCTTTCAGACGACGGATTCGCATTTTAGAATCACATTTCACATATCAAAAAATCTATTCCCCCCCCCTGGTAGTTCACATAGGGGTTTCACATACTGAACTGAGAGATCTTGCATATCGGGAGACTCCAATGTATATACAGTAATTGATTTTTGGGGGGTCATACAGCACTGGCTCACTGGGAATATGACATATTTACAGCATGATTCATTTTTTAGGTCAATATGTCCAGTAGTTAACCACTAAAGTGTCCTGAATTTATTACCAGTAATTTTTTCAGAAAATATTTATAATCCTACATCAGCAACAACCGTACCAGTTTTTTTGGTATAAAATAAGAGGGGGCACACTGAAATATGCAGAAGTAAATCACCAGGTCAGTATCTATAATATTTTGCTGTAATGAGCAACAAAAAATATACAAAGCCTGGGAAATTCAATTTCAACTGGGCTCCACAGAGGTACACCGCAGTCAGAGCCATGTCTTCAACTGAGCTCATTCGAAATTTATAAATTAATACACCACTCTGACCAGATGTATAAATAGAGTAAATGGGCATCAAGACAGCATTCATGGCTAGCAGTAGAGTGAAAATTAGTACTGTATTGGAATGAATGAAAATGGCACAAATATGTGACCAAACAGACACTGCCTCCGAACTGAAAATATGTTATGAAATACCGGTAACTTTCATAATACAGTATATGATTTGTAAAAAATAACACAGATCACAAACCAAAACTAATTACCCAATTTTACATGTAAACAATGCTCAGGGGCATCACAATTTTAGACATAGCACCAGATCCCCCTGTGTATGGAAAATGTCCCTCACTAAGTTATACTTCTACATTCAAGTTATGCTGAATTACCCCACCAGCATTTCATCCCTCACATGTTGCTCCACATATGCCACAATTTTCCACTTTACACTATACATGCCTCTCACCCACCTGGATGCTTAGACTTTTGGATGCAATGCACTTTGTCAACTGAAATCCTTCCTTGGATTCCTTCCTCCCACTTGGTCTTAAAATTTCTGATTTATGTATCTATTTAGCAGAATTCACTGCTTCAGCTCAGGATACATCCCACTCATCTTCATGCTGCACCACCCCACACCAAAAAGAAACAAAATATGAACTCCCAACACTATACCAAGAACCTTGACAACATCCCTCCTACTCCATGCAACACCACACTCCACCAACACATAAACACACAACCACCAGTTTTCTAAAAATTCCATGCAAACAACATCCTTCATGAACCCCCACTAATCAGTCATCCCTCAGAAACTGCTATAACCAGTGAGACATGAGTGCACCCAGCCAGATATGATGTAGCCATCACCTTCCCCTGTTTAAGCAACAACTCAAAATATAACTCGGAAACAATTCACTAAGCCCTCACTGTAATGCAGCCTCCCACATCAGAACTCACTCAACTTGTGCACATCACAATTGCAACAAAGGAAAGCCTTCAACTAACCTCAACAAAAGATTTCTGGGAGTGCCTGGTTAAGTTACCGGTTTCCTAGGCCTAATAGGTTCTCATCCTAATGGGCCTGTGGTTACAACAACAGCAAGTTTTTCAGCATTACCCTGCAATTCTCCCCTTATGACAAAAACCATCTTGCACACTCTGACAGTATGCTTCTTATGTTCTTTATCCTCCTCATGTTGTAATAGATGTGAATGTACTGGATCTCTTGCAGCTTCCCTATTCAGTCCCTTATCTCTGAGGTTGCACTCTATGACCCTGTCCCAGGCCTTTTTTGGTCAGCTTCTCGCAACCCCACCCCTAACATTCAGAATTTTCACTTTCTGCACCCAATTACCATCCCCTGTCCTCTCCATATACCCAAACCATCTCAATCGACCCCTCTTCATCACAACACCAATACACTCCAGTCCCATCCTTCCTCTCAACTCTTCCATCATAAACTTAGCCCCTCCAGGTCTCGCATTCAAGGACGCACTGCACATCCACCTCATAATAATCATTTCTGTGTGTTTAAGATTACAAATATCCTCTTTCTTTACTACCCAGGTCTCACTATTGCACAGCATTACACTCCTAACACAAGTTGCATACAAAGACCTCTCAGCATGGAAGGAGAGCTCTCTTCATGTCAGGAGAGACAACAGCTCCCTGAACTTCCTTCAACCACTCTTTACTCCAGCCCCACCTCGAGCACATAACGTATCTCCCAAACAACAAAACTCCTCCACATACTAGAGACAGACTCCAGCAAGATCAATCCTTTCGCACCTGACAAAGTCTACATGCTCTCTTTGACACACCACACATACAAAATCAGCATTAGCTATTTTGCAGTCTGCCTCTAATATCACTACATCTCTTATGCACCCAATATCACAAACACTGCACAGGATGGAGTTACCTCCCACACCCTTGTGGCAAACTGCACATGACCAAACTCTCTCTGCTTTGAAAGTACTTCCAGTAGTCCCAGATATCATCAGTTTTGTTTTATCCACATTTACTCTCAAACCCTTGTGCCCCATTCCATCACTCCATTTCTAAATCTTTCCTCAGCCTCCCTTTCATTCTCTGCAGTCAACACCAAGTCATCAACATACAACATCTCCCATGGGAGATCAACTCTGATGTCACATAAAATAAGGTCTAGGGGAGGGGGGCTTATTTCACAGTTGAGTAAGCTTACAAAAACACTTTAACTACTGAGTACAAGTATATGTACCTTTTTTGGTTGTTAACTAAAAGGGAAAATTCAACCAATAAACAAAAACCATCAACATCAATGTGCATAAAATAAGTAATGGAAATCACAACCCATATGCATAAAAGAAATAAACTATTTCAATAACAAATTAAAGTACACCTTAATGGACCCATAAAGTACAGGGTACATTTACCTGTCAGTCAGTGAAAACAACTCATCATGGTTCAAAACACTACGTTAGCACACAAAATTAGGAAAACTAAAAATAAAGAAGAAAATGCCATCCATTTGGAAATGGTTGTAGTGGAAACATAAATCTAAACAATATTCAGAAAAGGCCAAAATTACGGCCAAACTGCATTTGGCCTTAAAACTAAATTTCTTGAGGCGAAGAAGCTCCCAAAAGGCCAATCTGACCTGAAAAAGGCCAAACCTAATCACCCTGCTGGAGAGACTGGTTCAGAAATATTCCTGTTACTCATGAATGTGTGAACCAGATGACCTTTTTCATATTTCTCATAACTAGTAAGCCATTTTCTAATAATGAATTTTTGCCTGTGAATAAGAAATTTTCATACTTAACCATTCCTAATCTCAATTTCTGTACTTGTAGGTAAGACAATTCCGGTAACATTTCTCACGCATTGAGTTAATTTACCTTTATACAGTTCTATTAACAGAGAATCACTACCAAAGTCAAATCTAAAGCTTACATCCATCACTGGTATCTACTGAGGCACTTTATGAACGTGGAGTACATAAAGCATTACAATACAGGTATTATGTTTTGGGGTCATTTGTGTGAAGAAGCAGGTCGCCATGAGGCACATTATTCCCACAGTACTAGTAACAGATATGTACCCAATGGCCTACTGCACTGCCCGCCTATATTTTCGCATAAATTTTCACGTCCCCATTTGATAAGAATCATGTGTTTACAGCTATCTGGGGTGACAATGCAATAAAACATTTATATTATGCTTTAAAAAAAAAAAGCACTAATAAACGTTGTTTTAGTTAGCTATCACAAAGATAATACATATATCTATTGTTTCCTGTTTAGCAATTTCATTCCAAGGGAAAGCATAGTATTTCTACTGCCATCTTTGATCTTCCTAAACTTTTCTTGTAACTTAACTGTGATCAATGCAACTTTACCCAAAATATT
>JAGKTI010002792.1:30905-43000 GCA_018397915.1 Birgus latro
AAAAAAAACTGCGAGCAATTATGGGAAGGGATCGAAGGTCACTGATATGTTTACACGACCCTACTCTACTGTCGCAAGCAGCCAGGCGGTCAATTCCTCTCAGATGTCTTCGCCGATATGTTTAAATGCTAATGTAACATGCCCCTTAATTTTGAGTAAGTTTCTTCCATTATGCCGAAAACAATAGTAGGTAAGGCTTAAGGAACATTATGATAATAAGAGAGGAAATCTTGCTGCAAGAGAAAGGTAATTTACCACCCTCAAAATAGGCAGAAAAATACAGAAAACAAACTAGAGGAATATAAATTGACTTGGAAAGGACATTAGGCTGTATGCTTACACGAAAATTAATAGGTTTCACAATTTTGGGGGACGAAATGGAGCAAAAATGTTTACTAGTCAGAAAAAAAAAAAAAACTTTTGTCTTACGTCTTCTCATAAGTTAGCATCCCACATTTTTTGTTCAATGTCGCGGTTCCCAACACATTTCGGACCGACAGAGCATACAGTTATTTCTGCTCTTTGCAGCTAAGTGTACATTTACTGCTCATTCTTCATTTGTTGTTATGTGTATGTCTGAGACAGTGTTGATACAAATAATTATGTATTTCATTAACCCCTTCATAGCTGCCATCCTTGAACAATGCATTACTGCACCGGTGTCAATGACGTTGAGTTAGGGAGCTATAAAATCTGCAAACAATTATGGGAAGGGAACGAAAGTCACTGGTATGGTTATACAAACCTGCTGTACCATCCCAAACAGCCAGGCGGTCAGTTCATCCCAGATGTTTTCGTCAGTATGTTTTAATGCTAATGTAACATGCGCCCTAATTTTATTCTTTCACGATTCATAGCAAATCAGAAGATGGGTTTAGGGACAAAAAAAAAAATAAAAAAAAAGTGCACCAGACGAGACCACATCTGTAAGAAAATGAAACTGATTTTGGAACATACAAAAAATGGTTCCAAGGCCTGCCACACGAGTACGCAAATTTCTGAACTCATGGCCATTGAGGGAGCTAAACATATGCTTTACTGTAAGCAGTAAAAGCACCTTACCAAATCAGTTCATCCTGATATTCTGTTATGTTTTTCTGATTGTTTCTGGGTTGGCAAATAAACATTTCTTGTTAAATCTGTTTCCCCGTTGTTTTTAGCTATTCTGCTGGCGTGCAACTCTTGTTGTTAGTTAACGTAATGGCGGAAGGTACTGTTCTGATCTAATTGTTTAACCAAACCTGGCCTAACTTAGCTTAACTGCACCTAATAATTTAACCTAACTTAATCTCCAGTTTGGAAGTTGGGAAACAAAATCCACACTCGAATATGTTGAGTTTCTTCCACTGTCCTGGAAACAATCGTAGGTACTGTCGCGTTCATGAGTCCCAATACACAGGTGTTTTTGTTGTCTACTGCAGTGCTCACTGCTTTTGGAATATGGAACTTTTGTACTTACTGCTTGATACACTGAACATAATTTGGTCGGTTAGCAAGTGAAATAGTTCAACATCCTACCAACGGTGGACACAACATCAGACAAGACAACTACATGCGTATCAGGACTCACAAACGCGACTGTACAGCTTCAGGAACATGACGATAATAACAGAGAGGAAATTTTTCAGCAAGATAAAGAAATTTACCAAACTGAAACTAGAAAAATACAGAAACAGGCAGGATGCATATGCAAAGATTTGGTAAGGTCTTTCTGCTATGTTAAGTGTACATTTTCCGGTAAATAAATCAGTCTAACAGTACTTGTTTTTTGTTTCTGCCAGATTAATCGTGATTTCGGACTATTCAGTCACCCCATCGCACCATATAGCCCGGATAATCGGGCTATCTCTGTATATACTGCCCAAGTTATCTGCCATCAAAAGCACCTTAAGAACTATACTCCATTTCACCAAGTTCAGCACCATCAGTGATGTCAACAACTGTAGTGCTGATGTAAATCCTCTGCACTAGGTGAATCTCAATTTATTACCTTGAGAACCAATATAATGGGCAATACAAAAAGGTATACCCAGTACCGAGGACCTTTATCAATTCTACAGGAGTTGCGGACATCACTGTTGATGCCAGACTCAGTGAAATGGGGTATAGTCTCAATCTGTTTACCAAGTGTTGAACACAAGGGAAAACCCAGCAGCTATTTCCCTCAATGGGATACTACACTGAACACTGAAAATCAACAGGATGGGCCCTTACTGTGTAATGCCAAAGGTGGCATGGTTCCTGGAATATGATCAAACAAAAGCATGGTGTCAGAGTTAATGCAGAAAGTTAACTGCTGTGAAGTTATATATCTACAGTAGGTATATGTAAGTTTTTGGTGCATTGGAAACTTATTTTTATACTAATGTTGTGTGGCTGGCCATTTCCAGATAAGTAATTCCGATGATGTCATGTTATAATGCGTTGGATTATGACTAATCATTATCCGACTGTTTTTCTAACAGGCAGATCCAATCGTACAACAATGGAGACCTATATAACATCCAAAAACTGTCATACACTGCAGGTGGAGCCAATGTTTCCTGGTTACTGACATTAACCAGTGACAAACTGATACACACTGAAAGTGTGAGGGAAGGAGGGGGGGGGACCTTGAACCTTAAAAATCAATACTAGTAAGCTTCATCATAACCACAAGCCCACTGTGTACTGTATGTAAAACTGCACAACAAAAGGTGGCTTGGGTAATGAGATATAGCATCCACACAACTGTGATGCGACTAAAGGATACGTATCAGGAGAAGAGGTTGTGCATTTGTAACTCGTATTTCAAACACAAAGACGCACATAAATATACATGGTATAGAGGGAATGGGGATCGTGTAGAAAGAAGCCTAATTGATTACGTGCTCGTAAAGAGGTCGATGCTGGGAATGGTTGCTGATACGAGGGCCGTAAGAGGACGACGTGGAGGTCTGTCAGATCATATGATTGTGGTATACAAGATCAAGCTGAGAGGAATGAGGTGGATCAGGAGAGAGAGGAGCAGTCAGGGTGAAACACTGAAAGATGAGAAGCTGAGGATCAAAGAAATGGCAAATGATTACATGACCAAAGTAGAGGAGTTAGAAACAGTGAATTGGAATGAAATGGATCTGGACAGCCTGTGGAATACATATAGAGATTGCTTAGTTAGGAATGCTAAAGTGGTGTGTGGTGCGGCAAGAGTAACAACAAAGAAGAAAGGTACAGCATGGTGGAATGATGAGGTTGAGAGAGCAGTGGAGGAAAAGATGAAAAAGTGGCTAAAGTGGTTGCAGGACAGGGGTTCAGTTGAAATAAGAACTGAATATACTGAGAGCAAGAATCACATAAAGAGACTAGTGAAGAGGAAAAAGAAGGAGATAAATGACGATCCAGGAAGAAAAAAGAATGCAAACTACTCTGAAAACAGAAAGTTATTTTGGAAAGAGGTGCAGAAATGGAGAGCTAAAAGATAAAAGAAATGTGATGGTGTGAAGGATGTAAGTGGTAGATTATTAACCCAAGGGGATGAAGTAAGAATCAGTTGGCAAGAATGTTTTGAAAGCCTGATGGATGGGAACAGAGAAAGCAGAGTGGCTGTAAACATGATTGGTTTTGGGGGTGTGCAGAGAGGGAATGCAGTGCCAGGAGATGTGACACTAGTACAGGTGAAGGGCGCTGTGAAGTGGCTGAAAAATGGGATAGCAGCCAGGGTTGATGAGGCGTATGAAGAGATGATGAAGTGTAGTGATGAAAGTGGAATGAAGAGTTTGTTGGAGATATGTAAGAAGGTATGGATGACTGAAAATGTGCCAGCAGAGTGGAAAAGTTCTGTGATTATACCCCTGTACAAAAAATAAAGGTGAGCAAAGTGAGTGTAAGAATTATCATGGCATAAGTTTATTGAGTGTGGTAGGGAAGGTATATGAAAGAATTATTATAAAGAAAGTAAGAGAGATATGAGAAGTCCTAGTAAGTGATGAACAGGGTGGCTTTAGGAGTGGAAGAGGATGTGTGGATCAAATATTTGAAGTGAGACAGATTTTTTTTTTTTTTTTTTTTTTTTAATGCATGGAAGAAGGAACCAAAGGCCATGGGCCTGCATACTGTTCCTTCCAAGAAAAAGCAAAAACATTACAAAAGAGAGCCAAATTCAAGATAGCAGAGAAGGCCTGTGAGAAGGACCATAAGGTGTTTATGGCATTCATGGATCTGGAAAAGCACATGACAAAGTGGACAGAGAAGGATCGTGGAAAGTTTTGCGCATGTACGGCGTAGATGGTAAGCTGCTAGGTGCCATCAAAAGAGTTTTTATGATGGAAGTGAAGCATGTGTAAGGGTTAATGGGCATCTAAGTGAATGGTTCACGATCAGTGTGGGCATGAGGCAAGGTTGTGTGATGTCCCCATAGCTGTTCAATATATATATGGATGGGGTGATGAGAGAAGTAAAAACACGAGTAATGGAGAGGGGGATGGTGTTGGTAATGAATAGTGATAGATGGAATATCTCAAATCTGTTTTATGCTGATGATGCAGTACTGCTTGCAAATACCAGACAAGAACTTGGTAGGCTAGTGCGGAATTTTACTGATGTCTGTGAGCGTTGTGCCTTGAGAGTAAATGTAGAAGAGTAAAGTGATGGTTACTAAGAGAGAAGGTGACTCCCATTGTTATGTTACAGTGAATGGAGAAAGACTGGAATTGGTAAGGGAATTCAAATACCTGGGTACGGTGATAGAAAAAAGAGGAAAATGTGCAAAAGAAGTGGAAAGTAGAGTAACACAAGGAAAGAAAGTAGCTGGTGAAATGAAGGCCTTGATAAGAAACAGAGGCTTGAGTGTTACAGCTGCATAAGGTTTATATGAAAGAGTGTTAGTGCCAACTTTAACGTATGGATGTGAGACTATGGTGTGGCATGAAAATGAAAAGTCAAGAATAAGAGCAGTGGAGATGGGACTGCTGAGGAATGTATGTGAAGTACAGAGGGTGGATAGGATACAAAATAATGTGATTCGTGAAAGATGTGGAGTGAGGAAGTCTGTGGACACCAGAATCAAAGAGAGTGTACTGAGATGGTACAGTCATGTGGGGAGAATGGATAATGATAAAGTGGTGAAAATGGTATATCTGAGCGAATTTGAAGGGAGGAGGCAAGGTAGGCCAAGGAGAAGGTGAAGGGATATGGTGGATGATTGTGTGAGAAAGAGAGGCTAGGAAGTCAGTGAGGCAAGGGAACTGACAAGAAATCGAGGTGGTTGGATGAATGTTGTGAGGAGAAGTGCATGATCAGGGATCTGGCACCCCATTTTAACATGGCAGCGTCCGGATTGACTATCGGATATGTTTATGTGAAGCTACAGAACATGGTGAATGTTTTTGGCGTATCCGATAAAGCCAGGATTTCAGGGGCTTGAATGATGAGTGAATGGAAGTGTGGCCCATTGGACTGGGCTAATTTGGGCTGCCTGGACACTGCTACTCCTCACCCTGCCCTAGGGTGGGAAAGGAGGTCAGGATGATGATGATGATGATGATGATGATGATGATGATGATGATGATGACATCTGTGATGCATGAGAGAACTGGGGATGGGATGGGGGGAGAGGGGAACTCAGAACTTGGGAAATCAGTAGTCATGGCCCAACCACAGGCCAAATTTGTGTATAAAGTTGCCTAACAAAAGATGGCTTACTTAATGAGATAGTAATGAACACAAGAGGGACTGAGAACTGTGAAAAGCAAGACTTGCCATTACCATAAACCCTGCACTATTTGTAGTGTACAAGAAAAGGTGGTTTGGTTATGAAGTTGTGGTGCCCTTAAATGGGCAGGGAGGGAGGTCCTGAAAAACTGAGTTTGGCTTGTGCTATAAATCCATGGTGTGTGTAAAGCAAAACAAAATATGACCTGGTTACAGAAGTAGTATCAACAAACAGGTGAGCAGCAGGGCTGGGAACCCTGAAAATTTATAGTCATTATCTTTATTCCATCCATCTATCCATCATCCAATCCTACATTGCCCCATGAGGAGCATAGGAATCCGAGGCTAAGCAGATTGGCCCTGACATTTAAGATAGGAGTGATCAGCCTCACTCAACCCTGAGTGGCATTACATGAGCGACAAACTCCAACCAACCCTTGGAAATAAACCTTCACCAGCACAATCCGATTGGAGCACCTCAATTACCCACTAAACCACCAGGTGACATAATTTGGTTATATGGTTACCACCCAGTATACTAAGCGGTTTCCTGGTGTACAGGAAACCATTTGGCTTGTCGCCCAATGTAGAGTCACCCACTGGCAGAAGGAAGAGGAAAGAATGAAGGAAAGAAAGACAGAAGAGGGAAAGTAGTCACCTATAGGCAGAGGGACGAGTAAAGAATGAAGGAAAAAAAGACAGAGGATGGAAGGAAAGAAGGATGAAGGAGAGGAAAGGGCAGACACCTGAGAGCAGCACTACATTTAGTGAGTAGATGGTGAGCGCACCCACCGACTCAATTTCTAATATGTGTATAAATCTGCACAACAAAAGGACGATTTGGTGTCTGAGAGATGACATCCACACATGCATGGGGAAGGGAGGGGCAAATCTAACCTTCAAAATCGATATAGGCTTTTCTTTACCACAGACCTTTTGTGTAAGCACCATAGCAAAAGCAAAAGCAAAAATTACTCAATGACTGAGGTATTGCACCAACAAGCTTTGATGTGCAGTGGCAGAGGAAATATCCCTCTGTAAACCAGGTGAGATGATTATCAGTGCTACAGCTACTGATGTAGCTAATTTTTCCTTGACAGCTGATTAATGGACAGTAATTTTTATATACTGTACATGGGTGCCACAGTGGGAAGTGTGAATAGCTATGCCTAGTAATTTCATAAATGATAAATGTGAAAATTTTCTTCAACATACTAACCAACTGTAGTTGGCTATTATGACTATATTTTGTTTTTGGTGTCTTCAAATATGATGATGAGTAAAGGACATGGATAAAAGAAGGAACAGTTTAAGGGGGAAAATTACAATTTATACCTGCATTTAAGCATGCCACAATGATCAAGAACTTAACTGTCCAACCCATTTCCCCAGATGTGTACCCAAATCATAAAATCTGTACATGCATATTGATGGACAAATCATAATTTCATTCTGAAAAGCTTTGTACCTGCCTGTGTGTGTCACTTCTTGACTTGATGTTATAAGATCCCTGGTATCATATCTATTCAATCCCTTAACACATCTCTGGTCTACCTCTTGATACTCAATCCTCCACATTCACATTTACAGATCTTTTCCCCCAATTTGCATCCCATGGTCTCTCCACATGTTCAAACCATTTCAATTTCCACCCATGCACCACATCATCAATGCTTTCAATTCCTAGCCAACCTCTCTGCTGCTCATGCACAATACTGCCATTTGCAGCTGTCATTCTAGGAAGCACTTTCACATCTCTACACTTAAACCTAAGCATGTCCTCCCTCTTTACTGGCAAGTCTCACTGTAATATAGCACTACACTTTTCTCATACATCTAGCATACAATTTTCCCCTGATGTAAAAAGAAACTCCCCTCACTGTCTGATGAGGTAATAGTTCTCTGAACATCTTTTACCAACTAACTCCAACAATGGAGCCCGCACATATCATATAACCTATGATTCTCAACATAACCGGAAGCCAAGTTTACCTTGACATATCCAGTCCTCTTTACTTGTGCAGCCCTACACATGGAGCACTTAAAGCCTACCACATCCTGCAGCCTACCTCTGAGCCCTGCACAACTTGTGTAATCATTTGTTGCTAACATTACTGTATGTCAGACTGAACTGCTCCCAACACACTTCTGATCCAAAGAACAAGACTACAAAACCTCCACTACAGTGGCACCATCAACTCAAATGATAATCAATTGTCATTCAGTACTGCCCCAAGTACCATAATAAATAGCAGAGGGCTCAAAACAGATAAATTATATGCTGCACTTCAACATTTACTGAGAAATCAACACTCAAGCCACCATTCTATGCCCAGAGTCAGACACACGCACACAAAAAAAAAAAAAAATATCAATCTCATCTGGGTTCTTATGCCTTATATACTAACATTACCACGTGGCCAATTTACTCCTCAACATCCAACTTCCTCTTTGCCCAATGTTCTACCTCTCTAGGTGCCTTATGAAATAATTCTTCAGGTCAACAAACACAAAGTACAACTCTCTTTTTCTTACCCAAGAACTTTTACAACTGCCTAACAATAAAAACTGCATCAGTGGATCCTTGCCAGGCATGAAACCAAACAGCAACTTGACTTTCATTAGTGAAATGAGTTTCATCCCTTACAGTTGCCTAGATCATCATTCTTCTCCTTATAAACTTTCAGTCTTCAACTATTTAGTATAGTACTAAGCACTCATTTATAACAATTTTTATTAAATCAGTTATTCATTTTACTCCTAAATCCTCAGATACTTGCAACATTCAGGCTATCATATCAAACACATCCACAACCTTACCTCTTATCACCTGCCTTAGCTACAGCCCTAAGATCAACCAGTGGTGTGGGACCTAACACTGGATCTGCTATCCCAAAATTATCCCTAACTGAGCCAAACTTCACATTCAGCATATGACAGAAATGCTCTATACCAATCTCTATGCATCCCTGAAATCTTCATCCCTAACTACAAATTTACCTTCGACATTCATTATACACTGTTCACTGACAATATCCCTATTTTCTACCTTTATCAGTTTAGTTATTCTAAATACAATCATAATTCAGTATACGAGTTTGGTATACAATACATCGATAGAACAGTTTTGGACTTATGACCATGAAAGTCTATCTATCTATCTATTGCCAGACGCCTCAATCCCCCACGGGGTGGCCACAAACAAATTGCCTCCATGTCGCTCTGTCCCCCGTCATTTCACTACCCCGCTCCCAACTCACACCCCCCTCTCTCATATACCTCTCCACTCCATACCTCCATCTCATCCTCGGCCTCCCCCTCCCTCTCGCCCCCTCCACCTCACTCACATACACTCTCCTCGTCAGTCTTTCACTCTCCATCCTCTCCACATGCCCAAACCACCTTAACGTGTTTCTCCTAACGCTTCCTATCACATCCACAACCACACCACAACGCTCCTTCACTTCTTCATTTGTTAGTCTGTCTCTCCATGTGACTCCACATGCTCCTCTCAAATAACTCATTTCCACTGTTCTCACTCTTGACTTCTGTCCTTCCAACAGGGTCCAAGCTTCACTTCCATATGTCAGAGTTCGTATCACAATACTGTCATGTAACAACTTTTTCACTTCCATGCTCACCTCCCTGTTTCTTATCACTGTTTTCAACGAACCAGTAACCTTTCCCTGCTGCACCCTTTCAAGCACTTCACCCTCCAGACTTCCATCCTTACTCATCACACTACCCAAGTACTTAAATTCACTCACATTCTCCATATCCTTCCCATCCAATCTTACTGTACATTCACTGGCTTCACTTCTCTCAAAGACCATCACTTTACTCTTCCCTACATTCACCTTTAGATTCCATTTCTTACACACTCTCCCAAACTCATCTACCAAGCCTTGCAGCTCTCCTTCGTCTTCACTCAACAACACAGTATCACCTGCAAACAACAGTACAGGGAGTTTCCAAACACTGCCCTCTCTCATTAGGGCCGCTCCAACATTCACTGCCCGTCCTTGTATCTCTTTTATAACCCCATCCATGTACAGATTGAACAACCATGGCGACATGACACATCCTTGTTTCAGTCCAACCTTCAAATGGAAAGATTCACTCAGTTTGCCTAACCTAACCTAACCTAACCATGAAAGTCACTTGCAATAATTGTGGTGGCCAAGTACAACAATCTCATGCGTACCCAGTGCATCCTGTGAAAATTGATAGTCAGGCACTTGTGCCAAAATGGTTACCCACAGTTTACACTCACTGTGATCATCTCCTTTTCATTCCTTTCAAGCATGCATGACCAATGAAACACCACTGTTACTGCCAAATAACAGTGCAACTACAGAATGAATAATGGAGTGTGAGATAATTATTAAGTAATAATTTTTTTGTGTGATGAACGGAGAAAAAAGACATGAGAAAAGTGTGAGTGAGGTGGGGGGGGGGGGGGCAAGGATGATATGGAGGGATGGAGTGGAGTGGTATATGAGAGAGGGTGTGTGTGAGCTGGAGGGGACAGCAGTGAAATGGAAGGAGACAGGGTGACGCGGAGATTTGTTGGTGGCCACCCCTTGTGGGACTGAAGAGTCTGGCAACAGATAAAGATTGATAGATAGACTGACACGGAATCACGTCTGGCATGAATGCTACCCCTTGTGGAAAGAATGGTGCTACTGATGGCACTGAGCACAAGCCTAAAGGGATATATATATATATTTTTTTTGGTTGTGACCCTTGACCCCCAAAATATGACCCTTGACCCCCAAAATATTCCCACTGAACCCACGTGAAATTGGCATCGATACAGTATGTGACAAATCAGTATGAGGCTAGTTTTCACTTGATATAACCCCATCACATACTGAGTCATGACTGTACTTCATTCCTGCCATTGATACTATTTATCCTACTTTACAGGGGTTCCTGAGACACCATGTTAGGCTAGTCGTCTAGCTTTACATTTAGCTGTTATGTTCAGAAGACCCCAAATTTGTGTGGCGAATGAGTCTGGTAGTTTTACCATGCAAATCGAAACACACGAATCACGCCACTCAAACCCGTTACTGGTATGAAGTGCTACCCAAAAGTTCCCGATATTTAAAAGCAGGGCGGAAACCACTTCTTGTACAGTGTGTGGAGGCTAGGCAGTAGTGCACACACCCTTTGTTTGTTATTGTGTCAAGTGGCGTTGTGCAGGGTGGAAGCGTTCACTGCTTGTGAATGTTTTTTTACCGTTGTGTTTGGGTTAGTGGAAGCATGGATGGGGTATATGCACAGAAGTAGGTGAGAATGAGAGGCCAAAAGAGGGAGTATGTAATGTTGTGTGCAAGAGATGGAAGGAGAATATAAAGAGTATGGACTGGTTGGTTCAAGGGCTGTGTGGGTAAGACTGAAAGTACGATTACAAACGTGGGCGACTGTGTTTGTATGTGCCAAAGCAAGATCATGCAAGCAGAGTGAATAAAGAGTTCTGGGCAAATGTGGAACTGTGCACGGAAAAGTCTGAAAGAAATGAGAGTGTTTTTTATTAAAGATGTGAATGAAAATGTAGGGAATGTGAAGGTGGATGGAGTAGTTGGTGAGAAGGGTGTGCCTGTAGAAGTGGATGAGAATGGCAGTACTCTAGTGGACATTCGTGCAGGGAGAGGGTTGGTGGTAACTAATACCCTCTTTAGGCACAAAATGATCCACAGGTGTACATGACAAGTGATAAGAAAGGTGGGTGGTGAACTGAATGAATGGAAGACAACGATTGATTACGTGTATGTGGATGAAAGAATGAGAAGGTATGTAATGGATGCAAGATCATACAGAAGCTGGGGGAGTGGACTTTCTGACCACCACATGACGGTGGTGAATATCAAGGTTCAAATGCAAAAGAAGAATAGATGGAGGGAAGGACAGGACTTAAAGTAGTTCATACATGGAGGGTACAAAGGTTGCAAGCAGATGGAAGAAAGCAGCATATAAGAGAAGTGGAGAAGCGATTGGATAAATATGATTTGGAGCAGACGGGAAAGGTGGAAAGTGTGTGTGCACGATGTTCACAGAAGACATCTGTGCAGCATGTAAGGTGGTGTGTCGGGTGAAGAAAAGACGAAAGGGGGTGCAAAGAAAAGCATGGTGGAATGAAAAGGTAAGACATGCTGTGGTGCAAAAGATGAAAGCATATAGTAAGTGGATGGGAAGCAGAAACATGGAAGAACTGAGAGGCAGAAGCAAGAGTTGTATGTAGTGAGGAAAAAAGGGGTGAAAAGATTTGTAAGAGAGAGAGTAAGATGAGAGTGGATGAGGAATTTAGAAGGAATTTGAGCATAAAGTGGAGGGAATGTAAGAAAATGTTCTGGAGAGAGAGAGAGAGAGAGAGAGAGAGAGAGAGAGAGAGAGAGAGAGAG
>JAGKTI010002792.1:47832-63122 GCA_018397915.1 Birgus latro
GAGCAGGGAACTGTGCCAGCAACGAATGGAAGAGGATTCACATGAATAAAGGTTATTTCACAAATGCCAAGCTGTTATACTACAAATATATTCATAACAAGATGAGGAATGAAACAGACAAACAAGAAGAGGTGAAGGAAATTGCCGAAAATGTGAACAGTAGCGAGGAGGAGATGGAGGATCCTCCCTTCACCACCTCCCCTGACTCGCTCGCCGCCATCCCTTCTACCTCCACAGCCCTGCCTGACTCACCTGCTCCACCTGGTATACCTGCAACCCTGACCATAATTACTGTTGCTGTACTCTGGAAGAAATATAACATTCGACAGGCCATAAATTTCTTCATCAAAGCCTGGAATAATACAACATTGGCAACCGCTAAACAAGCATGGTCAGCACTCCTGCCACAACTCAAGTCTGTTGTGATGGAGAGACAGCAGCCATTAGAATAGATGACTAATGACTGGACTTGTAAATCAGATTTCAAGAAAATGCCAGAAACAGTATCACGACTGAGTGAATGCCCGCCATCAGCCACTCATCACTCTCTTTCACAACGCCGGCCAGCCGAGGAAGAACAACAGAGAGGGGTTGAGTAGATGATGACATTGATGACACTGGGGAATTTCCTGAAGATTCTGACTTTGTGGGGTTTGACGATCTGTTGACGGAAGTAGGTGACCCTGGCACGAGAGGCAGGAGTGGGGACGAGGCCAGCGAGAGGTCACGGGGTATGCCGCAGTAGCCATCATGCACAGGCCTCAAAACAATCACACCAAACAGATTATTAACTTGTTTAAGGTGAGTTTTATATTACTCATGACAATTTAACAACTAATCTTATTATTTCAGAAAAAAAAAAATATATGGTGATAGGAGGGCTGCAAATGGGAAAATTGTGTAAAAGTCTTAGGGTGGCGGCACCAATAAACCCATTATACATGAATTTTAATGTCACAAAAAAACGTTTTCACTAATAACAGCATTTTCCTGGCACCAATTAGACGTTTTGGGGGAGATCCTCCTGTATTTCAGTTATATCTTGCATACTGTACTGTGTATGTCTTAGATATTTTCCCTCAAAAGGGTAAAAAATGTCACTGATAGGGGGTGGTGCCACCAATATGTTAATTTTCCCATTAGTTTATGTATTCCTAGTACACAAAATCCTAGTACGCAAGCACGTCTGCCACCCGTATAGGCGCGTACTAGGGGGATGTACTGTAACTGCAGAGATGGACACTGCACGGTGTGTGAAAGGATAGGGTTAGATGTACAGATTAGGTCACTGATGAATAAATGGAAGGAGTTGGTGATAGAAGCGAGCCCTGAGGAAAACCATTACTGATAGCTCTAGGAGAAGAACACTGGCCATCTACAACAGAAGCATTAAACAACCAGAAGGGAACTAGAGATGAAGCCACAGATAGAAGAATAGACATCATAAAAGGGCAGTCTGGATATTAATGATTTACTGTATGCCAGACTCGACTGAAAGCCTTTGATGTGAGTGCAATGGCAAAACTTTTGCCAAAGTCCCGAATAGAGGATGACCAGGAGTCAGAAAGGTAGGTGAGAAGAATGCTAGTGGAGCATCCCTGGTGGAACCCACACTGACGATCCGAAAGAAGGTTGTGATAGGAAAGAAGCTTCAAAAAAAGAGATTCAAAAACTTTTGAAAAACAGGATGTTTATGCAATAGGGTGATAGTTAAAGGGGTGGGAATGGTCACTCATCTTTGAGACAGGCTGAATGAGAGCAAACTTCCAATAAGAAGGAATGGTACAAGTTGACAGGCAAAGGCAAAAGAATTTACGAAGGCAGGGTGTAAGCACAGAAGCACAGTTCATGAGGACAACAAGAGGGGCCCCATCAGGACCATTTGCATTGTTAGTACTGATGCCAGTGATGGCAGAAAATACGAGGTGCTACCCAAAGGTTCCAGTAATTTGAACAGAGGGAGCCAACCGTTTGCAGTTTTGCCTTTTGCTGCTACAAGAAGTCAGCAGCACCCCTTGTGCAACAATGTGGCCCCAGCTGTGTCTGTGAGCAGACGTCTTGTTGAACTACTTTTACTACTGTAACGTGGTGTGTAGGTGGTTTGGCAGTTTTGCAATGGCGGACCAATAGCACAGCAATGTCATGTCAATGTTGATCGTTCTCTTTGATATCCAAGAGATTGTTCATGAGGAATTTGTCCCACCCGGCCAATCTGTCAGCGGAAAGTTTTACCGTGAAGTTTTGCAGCGTCTGAAGGATAACATCTGCCGCAAACGTCCAGAACAGTGGAAGAACAAGGACTGGGTCCTGCATCATGACAACGCCCCCGCCCATACATCAATTGTTGTTTGACAGTTCCTGGCTTCCACTAACACAGTATCATTCCCCACCCACCCTATTCGCCTAACCTTGCCCCCTGCAACTTTTTCCTGTTTCCCAAGCTGAAATTATGACTGAAGGGGCGTCGATTTGACTCGACTGAGGAGATCCAGACAGAATAGCAGGAGATGCTCAAGACCACCATGCCTGAAGCCTTCCAGGGATACACGGACTTGTGGAAAAAATGCTGGGACCACTGTACACATGCCCAAGGGGACTACTTCGAAGGTGACAGTGAGAACTAGGAGGTAAGGTAACTTATTTTCCTACAATATTCAAATTACTGGAACTTTGGGGTAGCATCTCGTACATCAGTAGAAAAAATTTTAACGTCAGCCACAAGGAAATCAGAGGGGAGAAGTGATGGCAGAACAGCACTATAATAGTCTAAGGTGGAATTGGAGGAGAAAGTCTGAGTGAAGAGTTCTGCTTTATCAGTAGAAGAAATAGCTACAGAGCCATCAGAGTGCAAATAGGAGGGAAGGATGGTGAGAAAAAGCTGTTAGAAAGGTTTTAGGCAGGATGTCAGAAGGAGCAGGAAGAATTTGAGTTGGAGAGTTCAGAGCATTTAGTATGAATGAAAGTATTTTTACCAAAGCAAAGAACAGACACTGGACGATTCGGGGCAGAAACATAAAATGAGATGAGATTCAGGGGTGGGTTGGTTCCAGCACCTTTTGAAGGTCTTCTCCTTTTCTCCTCGTTGTGGACAGCATTAGAACAAGCACGATTAAACCATTTCCCCCCCCCCTCCATTAGTCATAGGATATGTGAATGGAATGCATGCATCCATGCCCAAGAAAATAACCTTCGTAATGCGCAAGGCACACTCAGATGGCTCTCAGTGATGAAAGGAGTAAGCATTCCCGGGAAAATGAAAGAAGTACTGCCAGAGGGGCCCCCCAATCCTCAGCTCCAAAGTGCCACAACCGTCACTTCTTGGGAGGGTCCACAGGCTGGAGCGATAGGACAGGTTAAGGTGATAAGATTGTGATTGGAGGAGCCCAATGGAGAGAAAAGATTAACAGCACAATCAGAAGGATTAGTTGTAAGGAAGAGGTCAAGTATGTTGGAACTCTCTCCAAGGCAGTCAGTGATACATGTAGGGGGTGCTGTACAAGCTGCTCTAGGTCATTACGGTTTAGATATGTAGGCTTGTTCACCAGGTGGATCAGTGAAAGGAAAGGAGAGCCAAAGGTGGTGTTGAACAACGAAATTTCCTAGAATGGAGATTTCAGAGCAAGCAGAAAGTGATAGGATGTGTTCCATCTTAGAAGTATGACAGTCGAAGAATTTTTCACAGCCAGCAGAATTAGGGGACAAGTAAACAGCACAGATATATTTAGTCAGAGAATGACAGGAAAGCTGATGCCAGACAGCAGAGAATTCAGATGTTTCAAGTACAAGAACACAAGAGCAAGATGTGTTGTTGCATACATATACACAAGAGTCACCTTTGGCTTTGAAATGTGTATAGAGAAAGTAGGAGAATACAGAGAAGGGTTTGCTATCAGTACAGCTGAGTCTCAGTGAGGAAGAGAAGGTGAGATTTAGAGGACGAGAGGTGGTGCTCAACAGAAAGTTAAAGAAAAGGCCATGCATGTTGCAGAAATGAACAAGTGAATCAGGCAGTGGTTCCAGGTATCTAGCTTGGTCATCACCAGGAGAGGAGCAGATGGTGGGGGCTTCGATGTCCCCCCCCCACTCCAGGGGACACCAAGGCTTGGTGAACTGATGCCATATTTAGTTAAATTTTGAACAGGAAGTGTACTGTGTAATATGCATGTAGTCTGGTGCTGAAAATTAGAGGAGCTTGTATTGGAGAGCATGCTGGCCTATTCTCAGTGATGCTGAAGCAATGAAAAAGTTCAGCAAAGGGGGATGGTCAGAAGCTAGTCCCGAGGGCTGATGAAACGGGAGCTCCAGCTCTCCCTGTCATTAGCTTTCCATCCACCTTGAGAGTACCATCTTGCTTGGCTGCTGCTGGTGCCTGCTATGTGGCCATAGGTGCCTGAGGCTCCTCTTCAGTAACCTCTTCAATAAGAACGTCAATTGTCATTTTGGGAGCAGTGTTGATAATGTGAACGATGTGGTCACAAGTGATGGCAGTAACCTCCCCCCATCACTTACTGGGCCACCTCTGCTGACACTGGTGTTGTCTACACAGCAGAATAAAAATAAGGTAGTAGCTTCTGCCACTCATGCAGAACAGCCTCCTTACTGATGTTGTTCCAAGTGTTAACATTTTCGAAACTGCATCCTAAATACGAAATGCCTTCCAAAACTGTTTTTTGTCATTGCTTGAGGATTTGCTGCTGGAGGTGTTGGTAAGTCAATCTCAAGAACTGTCCTGTCCTCAGATGCCACTGCTGCCATCTCTGTCCTCCAGTCAGTCACTTCTCTCTTAGCTGTATAGGTGCTGGTTGCAACAACCTCCTGATCAAGAGGTTGAACATCACTTGTGGTGTTGAGTGGAAGGAAAACAACCTCAACAGCTGGGTGAAGGCCCAGACAACTGTCTGTAACCAAGACCACTTTATATGAGATTTTTCTCTCTGCACTGCCTCTAGGCAAAGACAAAAATCATATCAAATCATTTCAGCACACACAACATCACCCACCTCTTGGAAATATGCATCCAACAAACATCTAACCAATCCAAATTTTCATGCTGCAATGCCCCTGGCCATGCAAATTTACAAATCACCAAAGGCTGAAAGGTACCTTACATTCACCTGCAGCATTACAACTAATCAATAAAGTAAGGCACTCTTTGGAGGTCTTGTACCCGTGCACTGAACTATCCTCTTTGTCAGGAAGGTGGAAGAAGGAAGGCATTTCCAGTTACATCCATACTAAATACCTGATCTAATCTGTAGCCACCAAACTCTACCATCTTCTTAAAAGGAGGCAGGGAAAGCCATGGCCACAGCCACATCTGCAGCCCCCACCTTGCCACACACCAGTCCATGGTACAATTCTTTGTGCTCAATGAATCCATCTTCTTAAAAGGAGGCAGGGAAAGCCTTGGCCACAGCCACATCTGCAGCCCCCACCCTGCCACACACCACTGCATGGTACAATTCTTTGTGCTCACTGAATCTGGCCCTTGCCAGCAGGGAAGGTGGAGGATTTTTAACTCTCACCACCTGAGTAACATTTCTGTAAACTTCAGCAGCCTTTTGAAGAATAACATTACTGCCCAATGCCATATTCACTTCCCTCTGAGCATAGATGAACTTATAAAGCACTTTCTTTTTTCATTAACAAACCATTTCTCATGTAGGAATGCCTTCCTGCATCGTCACTGCCTCCCAGATGGACACGGTCTTTTCAAGGAAATTTCACACTGTCTGCACCGTCGACTCACTTATGTTAAAAGTGCTTTGCAATGTCAACTACACACTCCTTAGTGTTGAGCCCAGAGACAATCTTTCTTTCCCTCTTGAGAGACAAGGGCACATGTTGAGGCCTCTCACTGGCACCACTGGCAGACATGGAGGAGGACTGGGAAGCCATAACACGTCAAACAGAAATGACAGCATGATACTAGGACTAAGTGAGATTTTAACACGAGCGGGGACGCCAGAGGTCAAGATTGGTTGGCGGAAACATTGGGGAGAGGATAGGAAGAGGGAAAAGGATGCAGAGTGAACATGCACGGCAGCCATGTTGGCATAAATCACTGCACAGAACCTTAAAATGATTCCATATTGCTGTTGTGAGTCAATTCTGGGATTTTCCCATGCAACCCCCACCCCCCATCATCCACTCACTTGATGTGCTGCCTATTTCTTCCTTCACCTTTATCACTTGTTTTCTGTATCTGCCCTCCCCCAACTTTTCTGTCATTTTTTATTATAATTCTTTCTTTTTCAGGTGGCTTTACATTGAGCAACAAGCTAACTGGTTTCCTGTAAGTCAGGAAACCATTTACAATACTTGGTGGTACCTAACCATGTAACCAACCCATACGAGTTCCCTAAATGTCAGCAAAAATGCTGGTGGAGAGTCAGTGCTCCTCCCCATAAAACAACTAACTCAAAGACAAATGATCACAGCTTACAGGATTATAATGTCTGGCTATCGATATATAGACAGACACCCCCCCCTTCCCCCCCCCCCCCCTACCCCAAGACCTATGACCCACCCTTTAAAGAATTAAGGTGTCTGGCTATAGGTATATGGACAGGACCCCCTCCTCCCTTTTTGTCACAAACTCAATGACAAACCACCCCTTACGGGATTACAGTGTTTGTTTATAGATGGATAAAAAGAACCCCTCCCCCCTTTTCTTCACATTTACTGTGCTGGGTCAAGGTTTATCTTTCTGAGCAAAACATGTTTAGTGCAAACTGGTCCCACATACACTGTTGGCCTACTGTATTCCCTATCTCCACCCCTTTTTATTCCACCAAAAGGCTTCTTTTCTCTATTACTACTGTAATACATCACCATCCACATTCCACCACCGACACTGTATGCCCTGGTGATCCCTTGTTCTGCCAAGTTAGATTAGTGGCTTTCAGGAGATTCTCATTTAAAGCATCACTCTATTCAGTTAGACCACAGCCACAGCACATTTACCTTGACACCCTTCTACACATCTCTGAACAGAATGTACCAAAAGGCCTGGTTCTTCAATTTCCATGATCTAAGTAAATAAGTAATTTCCTTTCCCTCACACTTTCTCAGCAACACACAAACAGTACAAGCTATCTCTGCTGGCATACACATTCCTCATCAGCAATAACTTTAACATCCCTAACTATCTTTTAACCCTGTGAGGTTTCTGGGCCGGTCCCATTATGTCTGTGCCATAGTCAGCTACTTTGAAGCAGACCCACACCTTCACGGGGCGATATTTTTCTTTGATCCCTCTGTGTACAGTATATACATTTTGAATGCTAAAATGTTGGTTCTGGTGGCATTTTAAAGCTGAATAGTTGTACTTTATTGTAGTGTGTTCAAAAGGGGAGAAAACTGACAATAAAATGTCAAAATGACGAGTTGAAGTTAGGCGAAAACCAAAAATTTTATACTTTGCCGTACAAAAATATTCGGCAAAAAAAAAAATAATAATAAAGATATTTAAATCTGGTTTAAACCATGCAAAAATACAATAAATTACCTTTACAATGATATATATATTATGGTAATTCTTGCATTTTATTGTGCAGTAAAGCAAAAGGAAAGAGATGCATAATTTTCTTTTCGTCTCGGCCACATATTCGCTTTGCAGTCTTTATCTTTGAACCGTCAGTGCAAATACACTTTTTATGATAGGATGCTGGTTGTCATGTTATTATGAGGTGGAATAGTTGTTCTTTATCATAGTATGTTCCAAAAAGGAAAACAAATAAAACAAAAAGTCAGTGACGAGTTGAAGTTATGCAAAAACCAGAAATTTTATATCATGCTTTAAAAACAAAAAGTCAGTGATGAGTTGAAGTTATGCAAAAACCAGAAATTTTATACCATGCTTTATAAAAATATCCACCAAGAATAAAGTGATAAAGAAACAAAACCATGAGCCACACCACCTGTCCAGTACCTGCCACGCATAGAGCAACCATTCCGTGACGTCATGCTCGAGTCTCTTTGTTACAATGCATAAACGCGACTTAAGGTGAATATTTTACGAAAGTTTCTTAAAATGACGATTAAAAGCGTCATCGGAATCTCTAAGGTTGGATGTGAAATGACTATCAAAATCGTCATAGGAATCTCAAAGGGTTAATCTAAGATTCTGATGAGCAGTCTGGCTACAGGCATCCCAAGACTAATTCCTTATCAGTCTCCTTTCTGTTTTCTTAAATGAAGTATTACAAACTCATATGTTGTATTCATCCCCAAACTCAAGCACTCTCTCTCTCTACATATTCCTGGTTCTATAACCCCACCCTCCATGTATCCTTCTCATCCTCAGGTCTCTGCTCCCACATGTCCGTTCAAATCACCATCCAGTTCCAACATGCATCACATAATCCCAACATATATCTTTCACTCCATCATATAATCCAACCTGTTGGGATATAAAACGACATCAATGACAGCACGTTCTTCCCAACCAGAATTTTCAAAATTTTATCATTTACCCCTAATCACATTCATCACACTATCAACCCACCTCTCACTCAACAACACTCCTCCCAAACCTCATCTTTTCCTTTCCCATAGAGCTTTACCAATTATTCTTAGCAATAACCATCCAACCTTACCATTCCCTCTAGAATGTTTTCTGCACACAGCACACATCCACACTCTTTCTACACATTGCCTCAACAACCTCTCCCCTCATAGTCCCCACGTTAAAACTAGCTAACCAAAGACTATGGCATGGATTATGTCCTTTGAGCTTGCTTTTTTCTTTATTAATGACTATCATCTCAAATGTGGGCAGTAACTGCTAAGTACACTGATAAACTAAAATCCTTTATACTGTTCTTAATTTTCTTACATGAGTTATTTGAGAGGAGCATGTGGAGTCACATGGAGAGACAGACTGACCAATGAGGAAGTGAATGAGCATTGTGGTGTGGATGTGGATGTGATAGGAAGTGTTAGGAGAAACACATTAAGGTGGTTTGGCCATGTGGAGAGGATGGAGAGTGTGAGACTGATGAGGAAAGTGTATGTGAGTGAGGTGGAGGGAGGGTAAGGGAGGGGGAGGCCAAGGATGAGATGAAGTGATGGAGTGGAGAGGTATATGAGAGAAGGGGGTGTGAACTGGGAGCAGGACAGTTAAATGGCAGGAGACAGAGCGACATGGAGGCGATTTGTTTGTGGCCAACCCTTACGGGATGAAGGTGTCTAGCAATAGATAGATAGACAGAACTTTCTAGGAATAAAATGGCCTCCCTATACAGTACATATCTACTACACCTCCATCACCACCACCATCATAACCTCTTCTGCCCACCCCAGGTTAGAGTAAAGTTGGATTGAGAGCAAGAACATACCCAACAGAGGGAGAAATATCAACAGCATGCCCACTTAAATGAGCCCCACTCTTATTCACTCACCATTCAAGCCTCCAGAGTACGGACTCCATTTTATCCACTCTTACTGTAGATGCTTCACATTACCTATCAGCTTGAGCCAATCTGACAATTATCATGTCTTTGGGTAAAAACACGGATACTAAACCTATGTCAGACTTCTTTGTACTGTACAAAAATCTTCCAACCAGCTCAATCCCTTGTCAATTCCCTAGTCTCATCAACCTCCATACCTCATTTTTTTACAAATTCATTTACTATATCCATCCTCTTGACCTACCACAACTCATACCATCTCCAAACTCACTAAAATACTGTAGTCCCTTTTCATCATCCTATTAACACTTACTCTCTCCACATGTCCATACCATCTGAACACACAATCTGCCTGTAGTATCCACAGACTTCTTTACTCCGCACCTAGCACAAATCACAATATTCCTCATCCTACCCATTCTCTGCACTCGATACATATGCCTCTATAACCCCGTTTCCATGGCTCTTTCTCTTGACTTTTTCATTTTCATGACACAACAAAGTCTAACTCTGTTAATGTGGGCTCTAATATCCCTTCAAGAAAAGTTCTTTCAGCCACCACACTCAGATCTTTGTTTTATACCAAGCCCTTCATAACACCAGCAACTTTTTCTACCTGTCCTAATCTACTTTCTATATCCTTTACAAATTTCTCTTTCTTCTTTATCACTGCACCTTGATACTTAACACTCCCTCACCAATTCAAGTCCCTCTGTATGCGAAACAATACCACACTGGAAGTCACCTGCTCTCTCAAAAACCATCACACTGTTCTTATCCACATTTACTTTCAAAGCATAACATTCAGATATGCACAAAATTCTGCATCAGTCTACCAAACTCTTCTCCACGATCACCAAGCAACACAGCATCATCCATCTATCTATTGCCAGACCCCTCAATCCCGCACGGGGTGGCCACAAACAAATCGCCTCCATGTCACTCTGTCCCCTGCCATTTCACTACCAAGCTCCCAACTCACCCCCCCCTCTCTCATATACCTCTCCACTCCATCCCTCCGTGAGATGGAGGGATGGAGTGGAGAGGTATATGAGAGACATTAAATAGGAGATACTCCACTCTTCACTAATCTTCCTCATTCCTCTCTCCATAACCTGAGCTTTTACCACTCTAATAACTCCATCCACACATACTAGTAGCCATGGGGACATCTCACAATCTTTTCTCACTCCAACAATGATGTTAAATCATTCATTTACATGCCAAAATATGCCTACATAAGCTCCAATACCATCATAAACACTCTTAATGGCATTCAACAGCTTTGCATCCACATATCACATACATAACTTGCATAACCTTCCACAATCCTCTCTGTTTACAATGTTATACACTTTTTCCTGATCCATAAATACAGTAAATTCTGTACCTTACAGTTCTGCTCACAAGCTTTTTCTACTATGTCTCGTACCGTTCATATCGTTTATAAAGGGTACAACATGCTTGCATGAGTCAGCCTTGCAGATACAGTATGTGATCCACACATCACCTATCTCTCCTAAAGCCAGTCAGTGTTCATGTTTTTGTTTATTTTTCAGCAGTATCAGATTTACAAAAACTGTGTCTGACATACCAGTGCTTCCCAAAACTAACTCTATTACCCTTAGGGATCCAATTCTAATGCTTTCCAAGTTTAGCCATGGAAATTAGCAATTAGCAACCAACAACTGGCTTCTGTTAAAACTTAGCAGTGCTACCTGATCTCTAGTGAATCTGAAAAACTATGGCAGTTTACCAATCTATAATGAAAATTCAGCAGCACTAATTCTACCACTGTTAACATCATACCATTAAACAGAAGTGAACTCATCTCCATACATACATAAATATAAAGAAATACAGTAATTTTAACCTCTCTGTGGCCGCCAGCGTCAAATGACGTTTAGCAGATAAATGGCCACAGGCGTCATTTGAGCGCAGCCTATGAACAACTGCAAATTTTGGGGGGAAGTTAATGAATGTTCTCAACGTCTTTAGACTGACCTACACTACACTCCCATACACCTTATCAAGAAGTTTAGAGCCTGCTGCTGTGATGAGTGGATTTTTGTTTTTTTTGCTCTTGGCCATGCCTAACCAAGCACAACTTCACCCATTATCTTGACCCGGGCAGAAAATATCATCTTTGTCCTCTCTTGCAAAACACACATAACCATCTGTTTACAATTATGAGGTAATACAGGCAAAAAAAAAAAAAAAAAGTGAAAAAATACATTTTTGTCTTGGAATCTTTACCTATTTGCTCAGGTTTGTTGTACTGATTTGGATCATTCGATGCAGTGTGACTTGTAGAAAGCTGTGATAACTTTCAGGAAGTGAACGAACATCTGGGACATGAGACTGACCTTCACTTCACACTCGAACATCTCAACTGTCAGTTCACCACCTGCTGCCGTGACGAGTGGATGTACAATTTTTTCGCTTGTGGCCATGCCTAAACGCACATAGTTACACCCATTATCTTGACCCAGACAGAAAATATCATCTTTTTTCCTCCCTTGCAAAACACACACAACCACCCTCCTTATGATAATAAATAAACACAGGCATAAACAAAATCTATCTATCTATTATCCAATCCTATGTCGCCCCACAGAGGAACGTAGAAGCCCGGGGCTATGCAAGTTGGTCCTGACAATTAAGATGAGAGTGACCAGCCTCACTCATCCCTAAGTGGCATTACATGAGCAATATACCCCAACCACCCCTTGGATATAAACCTTCACCGGCTCAATCAGACTGGAGCGCCAGGTGCCAAAATTTGGTTAAATGGTTACCACCCAGTGTATAAGTAAATGTGGCTTGTCACTCAGTGTAGAGTCACCCATAGGCAGAAGGACAAGGAAAGAATAAAGGAAAGAAAGACAGAAGAGGGAGTGTAAAGTCACCTGTAGGCAGAAGGACAAGGAAAGAATGAAAGAAAGACAGAAGAGGACTGAAGGAAAGAAGGATGGAAAGGAAAGGGCAGACACCCGAGAGCAGCACTACATCGAGTGAGTGGATGGTGAGTGCCCCCACCTACCACATAAAAGACATGAAAATAGAAGAAAAATTCATTTTTGTCTGATTGACGAGGAGAGTGTATGTGAGTGAGGTGGAGGGGGCGAGAGAGAGGGGGAGGCCGAGGATGAGATGGAGGGATGGAGTGGAGAGGTATATGAGAGAGGGGGGTGTGAGTTGGGAGCGTGGTAGTGAAATGGCAGGGGACAGAGTGACATGGAGGCGATTTGTTTGTGGCCACCCCGTTCGGGATTGAGGCGTCTGGCAATAGATAGATAGACAGATCTTTACCTATTTGCTCAGGTTTGATGTACTGATTTGGATCATTCAATGCAATGCGACTTATGGAAAACTGTGAAAACTTCCAGGAAGTGCATGAATGTCTGGGACATGAGACTGACCTTCACTTCACACTCTCACACCTCATTTGTCAGTTCACCACAAGCTGCCGTGATGAGTGGATGTACGATTTTTCGCTCATGGCCATGCCTAAATACACGTAGTTACACCCATTATCTCGACTCTGGCAGAAAATACCATACTTTCCCACACTCACGACAGACAAGCAGCAACGTATATTGCGAAAATAACGAGGTAAAATGACAGAGAAAGGTGAACATGTTATTACTGAAAAAATATGTTTTCCCCGGCTGTAAACGTATTTATTTCTGCTTTGTCTCTGTATTCGTAATAATTAGACTTATTCGTTGTGTTGAAACTGCATTACTATTTTTAGCCATGCACGTGGTGTGGGAGCGGCAAGTTGCGACTCAACTTCCTATTGCTGTATATACTGTATATACAGTATATATATATACAGGAAAGACACCTTAAAATATTTTTGTTAAGAACAGCCTCAAAAACTTTTGAAATACAGGACGTTAAAGCAACTGAGCAATAGTTAGAGGGCTGGGAATGGTCACCCTTCTTTGGGACAGGCTGAATGAGTGCAAACTTCCTGCAAAAAGGAAAGGTGGAAGTTGACAGGCAGACAAAAGAGTTTACCTAGGCAGGGTGTAAGCACAGAAGCACAGTTCTTGAGGACAACAGGAGGGACCCCATCAGGCCCATATGCCTTGTTAGTACTGAGGCCAGTGATGGCAGAAAATACATCAATAGAGGAGATTTTAATGTCAGCCATGAGGAAGGCAGAGGGTGGAAGTGATGGAGGAACAGCACCAGAATCATCTAAGGTGGAATTGGGGAAGAAAGTACGAGCAAAGAGTTCTGTTTGATCAGTAGCAGAAATATATACAGAGCCATCAGAATGGAAAACAGAATCCCCGAGCTAGACCTTACAATGAGATCATGTAGCCCTGCTAGGTAACAGGAGAGTGCTACCCCTCCCGGCACGTGGTCCCAGGCGCGGCTCGAACTCGCGACACCCCGGTCCCGAGCTTGATGCTCTACCTCTGACGCAAAGTCGTTAGAAAGGTTTCTGGCAAGGTGGCAGACAGAGTGGGAAGAATTTGAGTTGAAGAGTTCAGAGCATTTAGTACAAATGAAATTATTTTCAGTGGAGAGAAGGACAGACTTAGCACGATTCTGGACAGAAACATACAAGAGATGAGATTCAGAGGTGAGTTGGTTCCAGTACCTTTTGCAGGCTCCTTATTGTGGACAGCATTAGAACAAGCATGATTAAACCAAGGTTTTTCTGCCTTAGTCAAAGGATACGAGAATGGAATGTATGATTCCATACCCGAGAGAATAACCTCCGTGATGCGCAAGGCACACTCATATGGCTTTCAGCCATGAAAGCAATGATAATTCAAGCGAAAATCAAAGAAGTACTGCCTGAGGGCCTCCCAATCAGCGGCTCCAAAGTGCCACAACCAATGTTTCTTTGGAGGGTCCACAGGGTGTACTGGAGCAATAGGACAGGTCAAGATGATAAGGTTGCGATCAGAGGAGCCCAATGGAAGGAAAAGATTAACAGCGTAAGCAGAAGGATTAGTTGGAAGGAAGAGGTCAAGTATCTTGGAACTCTCTCCAACATAGTCAGGGATACAGGTAGGGTGCTGTACAAGCTGCTCTAGGTCATTAACCACTAAAGTACTAATAGGATCGATCGATTGATCCTTTTCCAGAATTTCGCTAGATGCCGAATATGATTGACAGAGGAGCCTTTATAAAAAACTGTGGACACTTGGCTTCGGCCCAATTGTGACATATATCGATGCAAACCAATAAGAACTAAGTCCTGAGTAGGGAGGGGGGAAGATCCGGGCCCCTACCCATGGTGGGGGTGAGGTGGGTGGGGGGTGATTCTCCCATCGCCCTCTTGCCACCTTCCTCTACCCTAGTACTTTTGTTCCCTCTCCCTCTCCCTCGCCTCTGCTCCCTCCCTCCCCCTCCATCATGCCACTGTGGTTCCCCCCCTCTCCCCCCTTTCCTGTCTCCCTTGGGAGGGTTATATCCCCCCTACCTACCTTCCACACCCCTGTACTCCCTCTCTACATGTCCTCTTTGTCTTATGTTGTCTGTCTCCCACCCTGTACCACCCTTCAGGCCTCACCTTGCCCCACCCCACCCCCACCCCCACCCCCTATAGTATGCCATCTGCTTACTCCTCCCCCCACCTAGAGTATTATACGTCACTGTTACTATTCATGTTGTATGTTTTCGTTCAATACCAGATAATTGTTTGTGTATTGCAAACACTGATGCACGAAACATGGTATATACATTTTTTCATGTATGTATTTTATTTTGGCAACTACACAGCTATTAGGGAAGGGGATGGGGGGAGGGAAGGTGGAGAGGGGAGTAGTGTTGGGGGGGAAGGGGTGAGGGGAGAGGGGATGGAGGAGTTTGTTAGCAACACCAATGCATGCTTTTGCTCCCCCCCCC
>JAGKTI010002793.1:0-20684 GCA_018397915.1 Birgus latro
TACTCCCTTGCAATCCATAAAATTTGAATTTAATCCTTAATTACAGTTGATTTGTGCAAAAGAATTGCAGGAGTGCATGACTTTATGTTAAAGAATCAATAGACTACGTAAAGTTTCTTCTTCAAACTCGTTTGTACTGATAGGATATGGGATTTTCATGTGCAGTACAGAATAAGCTAATAATACTCGTCTCCCGTCGCCCTGCAAAGCTCCCACCCGATGACACCTGGAACCCATGAAACTTTTACACTCAAACAGCCTAATGCTGGGTACTGAACTGGGGTCACAAAGAATATATGTTTATAGAACAAAATATACTCAGAATTACATGATAGATCACTGGTGTAAGTTTTTGTCATACGTCGCGTTACACCCTGTATAACTTGTATATTATAGGAGGCTAGAGAGAGTGAGAGATAAGGAAGTGGACATATTGCAAGATGTTACCTGACTAGCCCAGGAAGTGGCAAACTTTACACTTTCTACCGTGAGAAGCTGACACATACATACACACATACAGTGTTCTGGAAGGTTCTGGGACACGCATAGTCCACGTGACGAGGCTTTCCTTAGACCAGAGGGAAAAGGACGAGATTCAGATTGACAAGAGAGAGCAGGGAGAGAGGAAGATGAAGTGAAGAGCACGGTGGGAGACAGCGGGCAGACTCGCGACAGTTAACTGGCACTAGACACTCATTCGTGTGTGATAGAGTTAATATTGAGAACCAAACTGCAAGCAACTCAGATTTCATCTTTAACTCTTCCCATCGTTGACAACAAGTTATAGACCAACAACCGCCTTGGCTGCGGCTACAACATTGGTGCCATGCGGTAACTACGAACCCTCTACGCCTTACGAATTTATACAGCGCTCATCAATATTAGCTACGTTCATCGATATTCGTAACAGACTTCTCTCCTCAACCGCTACAACTGTAAACTACAACATTTGGTGTGCAGCGGTAACTACGAGCCCACTACATCACTTACATTGGGAACAGCGATAACTACAAGCCGACTACGTCACTTATACTACAGTAAAATACGATCCAACGCCTACCAGCTAACAAGTCTACGAGCCTATAAGCCTACAAATCAAGAAGTCTACCAGTTTACATTATCAAAACTGATAAAGAAGCAACGCTACACTTGAAGAAACGAGATAACAATACGACTCATACCTCATAACTATCACCGCCTCACAGGCCGACTCACTGCTCACAACCCCACCCTCAGTCACAACCCCACCCTCTATCACAACCTTACAACCCTCACATTCTCTCTCCCGCCACCTTCTCTCTCCGTCTCGCTGATGTAGAGGTGACGAGGTCAAGCCGAGACAGCACCGCACAACCCAGCCCCTCACTCACCACTGTTACTCAGCACTCTTCTTCACCAGTTATTCAGTATTAATATTCATTTACCTCCTACACTGAATGAGGGGATAAATCGACGTTGCTTGGCGAGGTGAAAGTCAAGAAGGGAGAGGTCGATCAGCCCTTCAATCAACCCTGGAGATTTCCTTCAATCTTGATCAATCAACAAGCGAGTAAACAATAAGAAGCGAGTATACGGCAAGAAGAACGAGTTACGAGTGAGGAAGAAACAACCAAACGAAGTAACGAGAGGACTCGCGTACCACGCCTACAATTCTACAGTGAAGTTCATAAGCAAGACGATACGGTAACCAAGATCAGCTTCAGTTCTACAGTGAAGTTCATAAGCAAGACGATACGGTAACCAATATCAGCTTCAGTTCTGCATTTGATTCTACATTATCAAGATACAAGACAAACGATCCTCCAATATTTACGACGAACCAGTGAACAACTTACATAAATCCCACCCTCTCTCCAACCCCAACCTACCCCACTTAAGCGAAAAGGGCACGTACAACTTTCACCCCACAACTCACAAACCCCCAACCAAACCCCACTTGATCCCCAACCACCACACTAACTCAGAGCTGACAAGATCAAGACGAGACGAGGCAGCACACCAGAGCTCCCACTCATCACTCATCTTACTCATCGCTACTCAGTTCCCCACCACGGCTGCCAGACTGAGAAGTCACTGACCTAAGGTTTTGCTGAGACAAGATCAACGATGACACTGCGCCAGGCGACCCGTGGGTGACAACACCACCTTCACCATCACTATCACCATTGCCACCACGGTAAAAATGAGTGAGTTACACAGTTACTTCATTTCTACAATACAAAGTGACAGACAAAAATCTTCAGCACAAACAATTAACACGTACTTTATAGTTACTACTTACATACGAATACCTACGTTAATTAACTATATTATCTCAGTCACTACGCGCTTGTCCCAACAATAACAATTATATACTGTATATATTCATTCATTTACTATACCATTAATTTACTCCGAACGAGTGCTCCATTTATACATACATAAAACACCATCAGTCTGCAAGTGAAAATTAAAATACACCATCACATTAACCCAGTAAACGATTAACAGAAAATTAACAAACAGTTATTAACTATAGCTATCTACTGTGTGCCCATAGCAGGAAAAGAAAAGCAACAAACAAAATGAAAATAACGAATGATGTAAGCAAGAATGGACATCATCTTTCATACAACTCTGATGATAAAGAGTTTCACATATTGCTGACCCGTATATTGCAACATACACTACCCGGCACAGATACAAAGGGTACAACAAGTGAATGTACACAGTTAGTTGATATAGATATTTTTACATAAAATAAAATATGTGGTTATATAGTCACATAATACTTAGTGTTAAAAAAGGGTCCCAACGATTAGCCATCAAATATACAACCTCGGACATCACCGAAAAAACGAAACACGAATGAAGAAAATAAAATTAATGCAAAAATAAATTATGATCACATACCAACATAAAACTAGGTGCAACTGTTATTATATATGTCTGTATGTTTATGTATATGTATGATCTATATATGTGAAGCAACAAACAAAGCTATTGTCTCTGAGAGACAGTTGCAAGTTACACTATCACTATCAACGACCACAGCGTAACTGCATTCGCTACAATTATGAAACTTATAATACCTGTTGTGTAATATTACTATAGCAAGATGACTTATTCATAATACAACTGATTGCTGTACCATGCTATTGAGTTAATCGTTTGTCATTAGCAAGAATAAAATGGAAAAAGATTTCTTAAGACTGAGAGGGTTAATGTCTACCTTTACTTTTCCACTGTAGTGGTTATTGTCTATACCTGTTCCCCTAACCAAGAAGGTCATTTCCCATCCATCAATGTGATCGTTTAGTTTCGTATCAGGGCTTCATCATGCATCCACGCATCGCCCTTGATTACCTAATGGCGACTTTTCACACTGCTGGATCTCTTGCTGCCTCTCTTCAGTCTCTGTTCAGATTGATTTATCCGATCTATGTCTGTGAGGCAGAACATTATCCTCTTCGCTCTCCTCTTATCCGTGTTCATTTTACGTAACTGGGCCTCCATCAAATGATAACAACAGCGAATCAGTATAATGCTTTATTATAAATCAAAATAAATATATAACAAAAATTTCCCACGGAGGTAAGTACAAGGTTATCCTTCAACAAGACCGTATATTGGTGGTGGTGGTGATGGTGATGGTGGTGGTGGCGATGTGAAGGTGGCGTTCGGTGTGTGGTAGCAGTATTGGCTGGATGTTGATGAAGCGGTAGTTGTGGTGACGTTGGCTGTTGAGTAATGATGTGAATTAGTAGTAGCAGGAATAGTACAAGTTATTGCAGTAGTAGTAGCAGTAGTAGTAGTTGCTGTTGTTGTAGCAATAGTAATAATAGTAGTAGTAGTAGTAGTTGCTGTTGTTGTTGTTGTAACATTAGTAATAGCAACAGCAGTAGTAGTAAGAGCAGTAGTATCCCCATTTTCATCTGGTAAGTGAACTCAGTGTACTGTTGGATGAAGTTGCCCTCCATCCTGCAATCCACCATCTTCCTTTCGGGGGATAGGAAGGGGGTTGAAGGACGTTTGTATAACCAGACACCGAAGTCACCCAGTCATATTAGTGCCACCACATGAAGGCGTCCCTCTCCAGCACCAAATGTTATGTACGTAATGCTGGTGGTATTGGTTGGCAGTGGTTGTGATGGTTGAATGTTGGCACTGAGTGTTGAGTGGTCTTGGTGGGCTGGACGTAGCAGTAGTAGTTGTTCCCTAGGCAGTCTGGCCGAACAGCCGTGAGTCCCTAAGGAGGGCCACGGTCGAGACAGGGCTCTTCCACATGGCTCTCAAGGAGTGTATGTTGTGTTGCTGGTGTAGGAGATTGTGTGCAATGCAGTCTTCCATAATGTGCTTAATAGTATGGGATGCTGTGTTGCATCCTGGACAGGCATCAACAACGGAGTCATTCAGCCTCTTTTGATAACTCCAGAGGGCTAGATCATGCTTGCTTTGCATCCTAGCCAGGTGGACCTGTCCTCCCTAGGGAGGTAGGATTCAGAGGAGTGGATATCAGGAGGGCGTGCAAGCAGCTGTATGTTGTCTCTGAGTAACTGAATAGAGCGGCTAGTGATTTGAGCATGGATATGCTTCTGGAAGCTGGTTTGAGGTTGGCAAGGGAGAAGAGATGACAGTATTTGTGTATGACATCGTGTGGTGGGTGTTGTTTTGATGTTCCTTGCTGTGTGTGGATGTGCTGCCATGTAGTATAGTGGATGGAGTGGGTTTGTGAATGCTGTGGCAAGAATTTGTGTGCCTCTCATGTCTAGATGATCCTTGACTTGGAGGACTTTGGTTTCTTGGTATAGATGTAGTAGCTGTGAAGCCTGTGATTATTTTTAGGGCCTTGTTCTGGGTGGTCTGTAGGGTGTTGTAGTGAGATTAGAGGCCCAAGCAGGGCTTGAATATTTCATCACTGAATGTATATGTTGTTTGTATTCTGTGATGGTGGTTTCTTTGTTGTGTCCGAATGTTGTATGGGCAAGCGACCTTAGGGCACTGAGTCTTAGTGTTAGTTTATTATTAATGTTTGTGCTATGTTGTTTAAATAACATTGATGTAATGTGTGTTACACCAAGAATTTCGTGTGTATGTGTTTTTGGTAGGGGAGTGTTGTTTATGGTGAGTGTTCTGCTGTCCAGTTTGTGGGAAGGGTCACTGTAGATTTGGCTGGGGCTATTGTGAGTCTGTTTGTGGGGAACCATTGGTGCACTGTGTTGAGGAAAGGTTGGAGGATGTGTGTGGCTCCGCATAGGAACCAATATGTATTTATGGTGTGTAGGTTCTGGATATGTCGTGCCTGGATAGGTTAAAGAGTGAATGGGACAAAACAGATCCTTGAGGGACGCCGTTTGTGAAGTATCTGATGTTCGATGTGCACAACTGCCTGGTAAATAGTTTGCCAGCCACCTTTTTGTGTAATTGTGCATGTTTGAGTAGAACATTTTGTTTGTGCGGTTGTAGCAGAGGATGGCATCAAAAGCTTTGCTAATGTCTAGTGTGACTAGGAGTGTTCTGTGTAGTGGCTTGTTGAACTAATGCCATCAAAAACTTTGTGTAAGGTCTGTAAGAAGAGTGTTTGTATAGTGTAGCAGCTTGAAAGGAAATTGTGATGGGGCTAGGGGAATGTGACGTGTTTCTATTTCTCATGCCAGTCGTTCATTGACTTTGGAGGGATGCAAAGGATTATGGTGGGGCGTTGTGAGGTTGGTAACGTGGGGGCTTTATTGGGTTTTGGGATAATGATAATAGTACCATGTTTCCTGATATTGTGTAATATGTTGTGTGCGTAGGTGTAGTTTGATCTGTTGGTGAGTGTTTGTATGCCTTATGGTCCGAAATGTAGGTCTATGTTGCTTATGTTGACTGGGCCACAGGCAGATCAGTGCTTAAGGCTGCTAATGATGGGTTTCGTTTGGTTGTAAGTGAAGGGTGCGAAGTCTGCATCTGTTGGGAACTGTCTCTTGCGTCAGATAACACGTTGGTAGTCGGTTTGGGGTTTTAGATAACTGACATGTAAAAAGTGATTGATGAAAGTGCTTGCTAGTTGTTTCTTTGAGGGAATGGTGTCTGTTGTTGTGATGGCCCTGTGTGATTGTGTAGTGTTGTTGCTGGAGAGTGTGATGCTGTTTAGTGTTTTGTAGAGTTTGCTTGTGTTTATTTGTGATCTAGTATTTGGAGATAATTATTCCAATTTAGTGTTTGCTGCTCTGATATTTTTTTGTTTATTTGAGTGTCGATTTCTTGTACCTGTTTTACGGTGTCTTGTGTATGGGGTGTTGGGAAATGTTATAGTGTTTCGCGTCGACTGATGAGGCCTTGAATTTCTAGTGTGAAGTTGGGGTTGTGCCTCTTTCTGTTGCTTCTAGGGATGTGTCTTATGTCTGTGTTTTGAATAATTGTATTGAAAGTGTGCACAAGGCTGTTCATGTTTGTGATGGGAGTACTGTTTAATGTTCAAAGTTTTGTTCTATTTCAGCTGCGAAAGCCTCCCAGTTGGCTCTCTTATAATTAGTGTATGTTTGTCTGTGGCCAGCAGGGGTGATTCTGGTTTTGGTAGTGTTGATGATCGGAAAGTGGTCTGAGCCAAGGATTTTGACGACTCTCCAGGAGGTGGGAGTGACGTTTTGGGAGCAAAAGGTGATGTCTAGGATGATGGAAGGAACAGGGCTTGGTGTGGGTTATGAGAATGTTGATGGAGATTGTTGAGGATGAAAAGGTTATCTGTTTGGGATTGTAGTACCAGCCGTCAGTCTGTGTCAGGGTTGTTGACATGCCAGGTTGACGCCTTTGCATTGAAATCACCACCCAGGATGGTGTTGAGGCAGTTAGTTATGTGGTGTATTTGAAGAGAGAAATTGTATGGTATTTTGGGGGATAACTGGGGGAGAATGTATTTATTGGCGATAGTTATGTGTGATTGGTTATCAGTGCGCATTCTTATTGCTTTAATTTCTGTTGTTGTGTCATGTGGGGCGAGAAGTTATTTTGTGTCTACACTAGTATCAGAAAATCTGATGGACTGCTGTGCCATGGTGATGAGTCCACCGCCACAGCCGTCGGCCCGGTCTTGTCTGGTGGTGGTGAAATTATGAAATGTAGGTGTTTTTTGTGTCCTGCGTAGTTTGCTTCTGGTAGGATGGCAATGCGTCTCTTTTGTTGTTTGAAGAATTGTGTGAGTTGTTTTTTGGTGTTTATGCCATCCATGTTTATTTGAAGCATTTTAATATTGTGTGTACGATATGCGTTGGGTACTGCAACATGAGGGGGAGGTGGGGGTGGGGGTGCAGGGAAAAGGTAGAAGGTTGGGATGGAGTTAAAGTTTGGGGTGGATTAGATTAGGGTGGAAAGGAAGGGGTTGGGGGATTGGATAGTGTGGGAAGGATCAGTGGGTTACGTTGAGGAGGTGTGGAGGAAGTAGGGGGGGGACTGGTGTGGAGAAGGAGCATAAGGCTCTGGTCCAGGTGTTTGTATAATGTTCTCTGGCTGCAAGTGTTGTTCAAGTGAAATGTGTCTAAGTTCTCACAAGAACTGCACTGAACTGAATCCCTTGTCAACTACAAGTAATGGGTTTGGAGCATGTTGGACATACAGTATGTATTTGTTAATGGGTCCTGGACTGCTCTCAATGCCACCAACTAGAAGAAGTCGTCAAGAAATGACCGGCCGAGAGTAATTTCTTGGTGAAGGAAAAACAGTGCTGCTCTTTGTGTTGTGTTGGGAGATGTGGTGCTTGCCCGGACAACTGAAGCTACTCCCAGGTTCTCGGGCTGCGCGAGGTGATGTTTGGTCAGTGTTGTTAATTTGCGATAGTGGAAAAGCTTCGTTGCCTCTTAGAATTCCAATCTAGCAGTATGATAAGAGCAGCCACAACACCACCCAAGCCCAGTGCTATGAAGTCGCCTTGTAGATACTCCAGGTTGTGTAGCGGTGGTGTTGATGTTGTTATGGTGTGGTGTTGATATAGATGTTTGTGGTGTTGAATGATGTACTGACTCAACAACGCAATCCAGCAGCAGGTTAAGGGCAGGCACAATGACACCCCACTCCAGTGCTGTGAATGTTGCCTGTGAATGTTGCCTGTAGATGCTCCAAGTTTTGTTGTGGCAATGATGGTGTATGATGGTTGTGGTGATGTTGACGGTGTTGTCAGTGGAAAGAAGTAACTTACTGACTCTTCACAATACACTCTAACACCAGGGTAAATGCAGCCAGACCAACCCCCAGCCCCAGTGCTATGAATGCTCCCTGTAGATGCTCCAGTTTCAACACACCCGCCCCACGAACCTGTACAGAATAAAAACAATCTCGGTATTCAGTTTTGTGTTTGTCATATCATGAGAACTTAAAACTATAATTCTTTTATCTTATATAACACGGAGAGTTTGGATACTTATGTTCGAGTTCATATCACGTCTTGACAGTTTGAAAGTATATTTCTGATGTCCTCTCAGGAGACTTATTGGAAAGTGTTGAGTATTTTCAAGCTGGTTATGACAGTATCAAGTTAAATGTTGGATAGGGAAATGTGTGCGGGTCGGATTGTCTTACTATTTATTGACTGTGATAGTTTAAGAGTTTAGAGAGTTTAATCTCATGACTAGAGTTAATCGGAGTTCCTGTCATGGGCACAGCCCAGTTCAGTGGGAATATTATGTTGCTTTAATTCGAGAGAAAACTGCAGAACTCCCTCAACTTACAGTCAGCATGGTCTAGAGAATAAAAGTGACTTCAGGACCTGACAGGCGCTCATCAGTTACTATGTGGAGAGCAGGAAACATAATAATGAATGAATGGAGTGTGAATGCGATAGTAGGCTGTATGCATGGGAAGCGCCCCTGGGACGATCCTAGCAGCGAGAGTACGGGTCAGTCCAGGTAAGACGACCATGTTATCACCCAGGAAGGAGGTACATCTTTCCACTGAATTTTTGAGAGATCATTGGTGACAGAGAAGCGACCCCCTGTTGTACGCAATTTTACTTGTGGACCGACAGGTGCCACTCATGGGGGGAAGAGTTAGTGGAATCACTATCTAATTCTGGAGTTCATAGAGAGTTTCAGAGTCTAATTTGATGAGTCCGTCCCGTCCGCACACACGTCTCTAAGAAATGTAAAGAAATGAACTGATTGTTGACTTCCGATGTTATTTTTTTTTTTTTCAGGAGGATAGACCCGTGTAGTTCTGTAATTTTAGTGGTAATCTGAATATAGCTTGGGTTAGCATAAGTATGATATAAGTTAGTATAAGTATAATATAAGTTAATATAAGTGTAGTCTAAGTTAGTATAAGTTAGTATGAGTATAATGTAAGTGTAGCCTTGAACCCCAGATTATGATTCATCTGTAATATGTAGGGAGTGATCATCAAATTCCATATTCAGGCTTGTTCCCTGTTAATATTTATAGCAAAACTGATACTCTATTAATAGAGGAACTGTATAGAGCGAATTATGTGAGTGAGAGGCATGAGGCCACTATATTCTCATGATACGGATAGAGACATAGGTTTCAGCAAGAGATTAATAATCGCGAAAATCTATCTTCATACGATAAATTCGAAATATGTAAGTCAGGCTTGGTGATTATCATCTTTTTGTACTACGTAGTAGTGAATTAAAGCTTAGTTAGGTCCTAATTGCCAATAATAGAAATTTGTAACCTTTAAAATTTGCGTTACATTTGCAGTTAGATACGTATCGCGACACATGGATGTAAATAGTTCAAACACTCGTTTGTTTACGCTTCGGTGTAATTGTTAATCCCATCCGCTCATTACAAAATTTTGAACATCGTAAGTCAACCCATCCGTGTTGGTCGAATGTGAACACATTTGTCATATTCCTTGTCAATAGGTGTAAACTGAATTGCAGAGAGATCATTCGAAGTCGTAGTCAGTTCCTAATGTTGGAGCTAGTCCAGCTTGTGCAGACCGTGTGAGTGCCTGCGCCTGGGAACGCCATAACGCCGTCTCATCTCACCGATGCAGGTCACAGTGGCTCTAGAGTCCATATATTTCACCCCCTTCCTTCTGTACTTGTGTGAAGTAAATTCTCATATACATCAGTATTAGTAATATTTCTCCCTGCTTCTTTTGAAATGACTAGATAACGCCGTCTCATCTCACCGATGCAGGTTGTGGATGATCATGTTCGTCATTTGAAAATAACAGAGTGGTGGAAGCCGACTGGCTCGAAACCCCCTCGCCTAACGCCCGTTACACTGAAATCCCCCCCCCCCATTTTTTTCTGTTACATGTTCTGAGCTCATTGAAATTTGGGTTATTTTGGAAACTGAGTGTGGGGATACAGACATAACCCCAGATGTTTAACAACCCAGGGAGATAGGTTTAATAGCCTAAAACCAATCCCTACACTCCTTAAAATTTAAAATGATTAATAGTTACTGAGATCAAGTGAATTTATGGTTGTAAAATTAAATTTCAAATAATAGATATAAGTAAATCAGAAATCAGTTAAAACGTCTATTTCCATGTAAGGGGGGTCATCCAGTGGTAAGGCAGAATGGGTAAGAACTATAAATGAATGTAAGCAATTAATAGATGAAACATCTCAGTCAAGGAGAAATTAAGTAGCCTTTTGAATATATTAAAGGTCAGATGGACTAAGTACGAAGAAGGTAACATTAATTTAGAGGTAGCAATAGTTTGAAAATAAATTAGAAGAATATATAACAATCGTGAAGCTGTTTGAGTCTAAACTGGCTAATACTACCGCAGAAAAACAAGTTGTGCAACAGCGGAGTAAAGTTGCATTATAACAAATTATGCTTTCAGCGTCTGATGAGGAGCAGAATTGGAAATCCTTTAGGGATCAGGTCAGATATGAAGTTCATGACAGAACAGATCTCCCCAATGTGAGTAAACTCTTCTATCTGTTAGGACAGGTCAAGGGGATGCCTTACAAGTTGACAAGGGAATTACCTGTGGAAGCAGACAATTATGAGGTTGCTTTGACTATCTTTAGACAGAATTATGAAGACAGGGAGCAGATTATTACCCAGTTATTGAAGGCTCTAATTGAATTACGCATACCTAAACATGATTTTGATTCCTTGCAAAATTTTCGGATTGCAGTGAGTTGTAATTTAAAGGCTTTAGGTACTTACGAAGATGTTAAAGCGGCAGACTGTGTGCTTTGTAGAATTGTGTCCTTAAAGGTTCTACCTAGAACTAAGGATGCCTCATATGGTAGGTATCGAAAGGATGATTTCTCCTGCAAAGAGATTGAGGAGGGCTTAATGCAACTCTGTAAACATTTGCAAGAAACAATAAAGCCTGCTGAAAATAAAGAGAAGGCTGAAATATGAAAAAAAAAAAAAAAACACACAGTAACCAACTGACTGGGAAACCTAAGTCAGGGACGGCTAAGACGGTACCTATAGTCCAAGAGCATTAGCACCAAATAAGGTCAAACCTGGAACAAATTATAAACACGCTGAAAATTTCAGGATATGTTCAGAAAAATGTTGTGAACAACATACTAATAGTCCCCTTGAGCTTCAGCAGAAATCCAAGATGGCGTCCAAAATGGCCGCCACTTTGGGATTTTCTCATATCACAGGTTTCAAACATGATAGCAGTGCAAACAGGGTGTCACAATATATGCTTTTAAGCACGAGGATTTCAATAAAACCATCATTTTAAAGATTAAATCATAATTTGATAGGATAACACGAATATAACCGTATTATTGGTTGGATATAAATGAATTTCACAAATCGCCCTGCCACTTATCTGCACATTTCTGTTTTTACAATAAATGGGTTCTTTAGGCAAAGGTTGTGCTACATGACCATCAGTTAGGTGATTCTTAGATGGCCTATATATATAGTAGCTGACTGGAGTTGTAAAAATATCTGTTGTAGCAGCACATATGAAGTTATACCTTCTAAATTTTGGGACATAAGAACTTGTATCTAGTAATTTCTATGACATGGAAACCTTAGAGGTATATAAGCATATACAGTTAGTAATATCTGTATTCTTATCGTATAGGAACCTTAGATGTGTCATTTAATGAATGATACACATTTTGAACTGCTTACAAAGTAGCCTTAAAACACTAGATTTACAAGATTACATTTAGTCATCATCCTCTTCATCACTGACTGGAGAAACTGGTCCAGCTTCCTCAATTTCTCCTTCATCTACGTCCAGCAGTGATGGAGCTGGTGCTGCATTGTTGCAGTCTGGCCATTGCACTTGGTGCATAAGGTGGAGCAATGCATCCCGAGCCTCCTGCAACCGCATGACACGCCACAGCCATCTGCTCTGCAGCAGCATTAGACCATGTTTAGCAGAGTGGCAGGGACAATGGGCTGATCTGTTTCAATGGGAGTGAGGTTGTTTTCCTCCAGTCTCCATTCCCATCCACTCCAGAATCATTAGGTAGGATCTGAAAGAATGCTGCTTAGCTGCAGCACTTGGGGGCAAAGTTGCCAGCTGAAAGGATGATGCAAGGGAGGTTCTGCTGCTTGCCTTTGTAGGAAATGTATCAGAACGAGTCCAGCGAAGCACAATAGCTGCTAGCTTCATATAACTTCCACGCTGCAGGGGGTCACCTTGACGTGGTGGCGGGGCTTGAAGCGTGGTCGGCGGTGCCACCTACTTTGGAGGCATGCCTACCTTTGTAGGGTTCGGCATTTGTCGGCCACATGAGCACACCAATCCCTACATCACTAGTGGAGGCCTGCTGGTGATGTTAGTCCCTGCCCACTTGCCATATAGGGCGGGACTGTTGCCTCCCCATGTGTTTGCCGTGCGTGGCGTCCCGTAATGCTGGGAGACGGGAGTCCTGGAGTTTGAGCGATGCTGCACAATGTGCCCTGCAGCTAGCAATACACCTCTTTGGTCCCTTATTCTGGCTAGACAGATGGCCTGGTTGGGCCCGATCAGGTCAATCGGCTGGTCATGAGTTGGCTAGGGTCAATTGGGCACTTAGGGGCCTTGTGGCTCCTATCGTCCTGGAGTCACCATTGCCCAGGTCTCCCAGTGGTTACCTGCGTATACTCCTCTGCTACCCCTGGGGTCGTCAGTGGTCCTGTCCCTGATATATGGCCTCCCCTTGTTGGGCTCCGTGATGGGTGTGGGGGTGGTGGGAATGAAGTCATTTGCTTAGATTATGGATCATTATTTGTTCCTCCTTCTATACCCTATAAAAAGTACGTCGTAGTTGTAGTTCTGCTGGGGTAGACCTCCGGAAGTGTGATATCTTCCGGACCCATCGCGAACTGGTCACTGCCTGTGGTGCGGCCCCTAAAGTGGTTCCACGGGCTGATGGCAATTTATTGATAGAGGTATCCCATCCTTCACAGAGTACGACTGCCCTGTCTTTATCAGAGCTTTCAGGTCAGTCAGTCACATACTCCCCCATGCTTCACTGAATCATTCACGTGGCATTATTTATGCGTAGGAACTACTTATAATGTATATGATCAATCACGTGTTGTTGAAGAGTTGTCTGACCAAAATGTAATTAAGGTTGAGAGGATTACGAAGAAGATAAATGGTGACCTTGTGCCGACTCCATCTTTGATTGTGACTTTTAATTCTTTGAGCCTTCCTGATGTTCTTAACGATGCATGGTACCGATACAAAGATAGGCCATATGTCCCTATGCCCCGTAGATGTTTCCACTGTCAGCATTTCAGTCATATTATCCGAACTTGTAGGTGTCTTGCCCTGGGCCTTCCAGCAGTCTTTGCATCGTGTGGTTTAGAGGTTCATGAGGGCAGGGAATGCCTTGGTCCTCTATCTTGTGTCAATTGTGGTGGTCAACATGCTGCTTCATCTAAAGCTTGTGATCGTTACCAGATGGAACTTGAAATCCTGTTTCTCACGGCCTCAGAGAGGCTGAGTTTTACTGACGCTATGAACCGTATCCTGTCTATGTATGTCCACCCTGGTGTGTCCTTTGCCTCTATTCTTTCTCGGTCAAAGCCTGCTATGCGCCGTCGTGGAGCCCCTGCTCCTCATTCTGACATTCCTCCTCGTCCTTTGTCTGATACCAGACGCTCTACTACTCCTCCTCGAGGTCCCCGAGAGCCTTCAGTACCTTTGCTGTCTGAATCCCGTCCGGCTGCTGCTCCTATCCCGGCTGCTGCTCCTGTACCAGCAGCTGTTCCTGTACCGGCTGCAGTTTCTGTACCGGCTGCTACTCCTGTTCCTGCTGCTACTCCTGTTCCAGCTGCAACTCCTGTTCTGGCTGCTACTCCTGTTCTGGTTGCTGCTACTGTATCGGCTACTCCTTCTGTACCGGTTGCTGCTCCTGTACCACCTGCCCACTCTGCTACTGGTGTTCCCTCTTCCATACAATGTGACTCTACGGTTTCTAGTGTGTCCTCAAGTTCTGGCATAGAATTGGAGGTTGCATCTGCCAACTTCAAGTGGGTGAGGAGTGAGGAGTCTTTGGGTGACACCACTCCATCTAAGGTTCAAACTTCTGTGCCACCTGAAGATTATGAGGAGGACCTTCGCTCGACAACCCGGCCAGTGGTGACATCTGAGTCGGTGGATGTTCATGATGGACTTCCTAAGATTTCGGTCTCTGCTTCTTGCTCAAGTATGGTGGGGTCTGGGTCTTTGGATACTCAAAGGGCTCGGTCGCATGCTCCCTCTGTTCGGCCACCCAGCAGCCAGCCCTTGGTTGATTCAGCTGGGGAGGGTCCGGTTGGCCACAAGGTGAAAGCTGGACCTCCACGTGGGTGTGCGGTCGGCGTCGGTGGGTCTTCCAGGGCGGTCTCTGTGCCTCGGGCTCAATCTGGTGATGGGTGGAACCAGTCTTGGGGTAAGGGTCCCTCCACCCATGGAAATTCTAAATCTTCATTTCTTCTCGGTTGGTGAGACAGAGCTCCATGCCTAGGAAGAAAGGCCTTCACACCCTTCCAAACGAGGTAGCTACATAGCCTTGGTGTTTCTCAATTCATTTTATTTCATACTAATCAAAATGGCTCAATCAGTACCAATCTGTCTTCAGTGGAATTGTAGAGGTGCCATGGCAAATTGGGAGGAATTGCACTTATTACTTTCTGCTATGAGCCCGCTCTGTGTCTGTCTCCAGGAGACAATGCATGATGGGGGATTGACCATTTCCTTCTATCAGGGGGTATGAGGTCTTCCATGCATCCCTTCCTGGCGGTCACAGTGGTGGATGTGCCATTCTGTGCCGATCTGATGTCCCCTTTGTTTCCTTTACAATACAGTCTCCCTTCCAAGTTCTAGCAGTACAGATGCACGTTGGGAGGTGTTATACCATCTGTTGTCTGTACCTTCCACCTTCTGTTCCTGTTATGCGTGCTGATCTTTGTCAATTTTCACCCTTTTCTACTCCTTGGTGATCTTAATGGCCACCATCCTTTGTGGGGTGAATCACTTTTAAATCCCTGGGGCGATCTTCTTGCCTCTCTGGTTGGGGATTTAGATCTGGAAGGCCGACATATTTTCATGTTCAGAATGGGACATATTCTGTCGCTGACCTCACCATTTCCTCCTCTGATTGTGCCCTTGATTTTTCTTGGGAGGTTTTGGATGATCTGGTAGTGACCATCATCCTGTGTTGGTCCAGACTACGTGCTCTGTTCCTGCAGCCCGTATGCCACGCTGGTGTCTAGATAGGGCTGATTGGTCTCTCTTTGAGGATCTATGTGTATTTGCCTACAAAGTTACTGATTTTTCAACTATCGATGACACATTTCTCAGCAGGGGTTCATTCCATCCCATGGATTTCTGGAGTTTTTTTTTTCAAGTGACCTGTGCCATGGTGGAATGATGACTGCTCTATAGCAAAAGGAGCTTACAAAACTGCTGCCCATTGGTAGTTTGCCAATCGTGACGTTATTTCTCTAAAAATCCAGTTTCGCAAAGCACGTGCTCACTATATACGGGTCATGAAGGATGCTTGCCGCAACTCATGGAGGTCGTATGTTTCTACAGTTACGTCCACTACTCCAATACCAATGGTGTGGGAAAAGGTGCGCAAGATTTCTAGTAGGTTCTTGCCCCCTTCCCCACCGGTGTTGCGACTTCAGGGCAGTCTTGTGTCTGCACCAGATGAAGTAGCCTTTGCTTTTGCAGATCAGTTTTATGCTGTCTCAAAAAAAAATCCTTCTAAACCATGAGGTACCTTTCGTAGGAATCAGGAAAGGCTAGGTCTTGACTTTCACTCTCGTGGCGGAGAGCCATATAACTTATATTATAGTCTCAGTGAGCTACGTGCTGCCCTCTCAGGGTGTGGTGACATCTCCTGGGCCTCACGAAATTCCATACGTTATGCTCCGTCATCTACCGACTGATTCACTTCAGTTTTTATTGGATCTTTTTAACCCGAGGAATCCCATCGACGTATGGGTACGTCGGGATGTTTTGTCACAGTTACTCTCATTGACGTACGGGTACGTCACGCAATTGCAAGGGTCATAATTTGCGCAATTTTCAAGTTTCATGGGAGATTTTTGGTAGGCGTATGTGGGAGACCTTCCTCTACCCTCTGTCAAGCGGGGATACTGCCTGGCCCCACCTAACCCCCCCACCCCCCTCCCCCCACACTGAGCAATTCACATGCTAGCAGTAAGCTGGCCAGTAAAGGTATGTTGCCCAATGGTCTCTCCAATTACGAAATTCACGGTGAAAGTAATTCCTAAGATGGAGGACAAAGAAATAAAGAAGCTAGAGCAAGAAACAAACAGAAGTGATGAGGTGGTAATGTCATAAATGAAGGTCCCATATATGTATGTGTTTGGTGACTGAACAATGCTTCTATTGCCTATATAAATGTGTGAAACCCAATATAGTCTGTTACTACACATAAATTCGTACCAAATATATAAATAAATATGTAACTGAAAGTGGCTTGAATTAGTTAACCCTTCCATAGTTAGTTTCCTTTAGCCAGGTACCCCGAAAAAGAAGGAAAACATAAGGTTCCATGACACCTGTATCAACATTTTTAAGCACAGGATCGCGATTTCTCCATGAATTTTCGATGATTTTTTTTTTTAATACTCGTGATTTTGGGGTGTCGTAGGCTGGAAATTGGTTGGGACGTCACGAGTTAACATGGTTTGGCGCGAGGGCTCTATTCCCAAGAGTTGAAAGTTGGGTATTGTCCTCCCCACTCCCAAGCCTGGTAAGGATCATTCCCATGTTTCCAACTATCATCCAATTGCTTTAACATCGTACGTGTGCAAGCTATTTGAAAAGATGGTCAAAATCAGGCTAGTGTGGTTTCTAGAGAAGGGTTGCTTCCTCTCTCCTTCGCAGAGTGGCTTCCGTAAATTCCAGTGTACTCCAGACAACCATACCAGGCATGAGGCATCGATCTGTGAATCATTTGCATCCAAGCAGCATCTTGTGGCTGTGTTCTTTGACCTTGAGAAGGCTTATGACACTACGTGACACCATGGCATCCTCTAACAACTTCAGGCCTTTTGTTTATGTGGTCGGCTGCCTTTGCTGCTTGAAGACTTCTTGACTGATCATGGTTTTCGGGTCCCTGTGGGTTCTACCCTCTCCGCGCCGCTGTGCCAGGAGGAATGTGTCCCACAGGAGAAAGTTTTAAGTGTCTCCCTGTTTGCAGTGGCCATCAATGGTATCCTCGACACTGTGACTGCTGGGGTATCCTCATCTCTTTATGTGGATGACTTAGCTATATGGTGTTCTGGCTCCCGCATGTTTTTTTTTATGCAAGGAAGAAGGAACCAATTGCCGTGGGCCCGCATACTGTTCCTTCCAAGAAAAAGTAAAAACAAAGCAAAAGAGAGCCAAATTCAAGATCGATTCATTTCGAGATGCCTGGACACACTGCGTTTGAAAGATTGGAGATCATAGGAAGCAGGGAATACAGACAGAGGGAGACAGTGCCAGAGTTGACCAGTTGCATAAATGAAGGACTGGGAGTAACGGTTAACTCTTGCATTAGAGGGTTGGACAGAGAAGGGATGAGAGTTTGTTGCTAGATGGGTACTACGTGCCCGTCGTAGAGGTGGAGGGATGCAAGCAGACAGTTCAGAGGAACAGTGACCATTGAAGTAGCGATAGTAGAGAGATAAAGAAGCAACAGTGTGGCGAAGACACAAAGGTTGAAGAGAATCAGTAAGAGGAGGAGAGTTAATGAGACGAAAAGCCTTTGACTCCACCCTGTTGAGAAGAACCGCATGTGGCGAGCCTCCCCACACATGAGAGTTGTACTCCATACACGGGCGAATAAAACCCGTGTACAAGGTCAACATCTGTGCAGGGGTAAAGAAAGCTCGGAGTCGGCCCAGCACACCTAATCTCTTGGAAGCAGAATTCACAAGAGATGTAATATGTTCTTTCCAAGACAAATCCCGAGAGAATGAAACCCCAAGCATGTTCAAGGATGATGCAGGACTGAGCTGGACATTATTAAACATTAGTGGGTAATCCTGAGGAAGATTTTGACGGGTTAATAAGTGTAAGAACTGAGTTTTTGATGCATTAAAATAGCAAGATTATTTTTACCCCAATCAGAGATATGAGCCAAGTCAGACATTAGGTGTGCCATGGCTCATCGCTTGTTTGCTGAAGTAACTGCTGAGATGGACGTTGCGGAAATCGAATGGAAAGGTGAAGGGTGGAATCATCAGCATATGAGTGGATTGGGTTAGATGTACAGCTTAGAAGGTCATTGATGAATAAAAGAAAGAGAGTTGGTGATAGGACAGAGCCCTGAGGAACACCGCTGTTGATAGGTCTAGGAGAAGAACGATGGCCGTCTACAACAGCAGCTATAGAACGACCAGAAAGGACGCTAGAGATGAAGGCACAGATAGAAGGATAGAAACCATATGAGGGCAGTTTGGAAATCAGAGATTTATGCTAGACTCGATCGAAAGCCTTAGAGATGTCAAGTGCAATTGCAAAGCTTTCGCCAAAGTCCCGAAAGGAGGATGACCAGGAGTCTGAAAGGTAGGTGAGAAGATCGCCAGTGGAGCGTCCCTGACGGAACCCATGCTGACGATCAGAAAGAAGGTTGTGACAGGAAAGATGCTTTATGATTTTTCTGTTAAGAACTCATTCGAATACTTTTGATACACAGGATGTTAAAGCAATTGGACGATAGTTAGAGGGTTGGGAATGGTCACCCTTCTTTGGGACTGGCTGAATGAGAGCAAACTTCCAGCAAGAAGGAAAGGTACAAGTTGAGAGACAAAGGCGAAAGAGTTTACCTAGGCAGGGTGTGAGCACAGAAGCACAGTTTTTGAGGACAACAGGAGGGATTCCATCAGGCCCATATGCTTTGTTAATATTGAGGCCAGTGATGGCAGAAAATACATCAGCTGAAGAAATTTTAATGTCAGTCATGAGGAAGTCTGAGGGGGGAAGTGATGGAGGAATAGCACCGGAATCGTGTAAGGTAGAATTGGAGGAGAAAGTCTGAGCAAAGAGATCTGCTTTATCAGTAGAAGAAATAGCTACAGAGCCATCAGAGTAGAAAAGAGGAGGGAAGGATGATGAGGTAAAGTTGTTAGAAAGGTTTTTGGCAAGGTGCCAAAAGGAGCGAGAAGAATTCGAGTTGGAGAGTTGGGAACATTTAGCACGGATTAAATTATTTTTAGCAGAGCGAAGAACAGACTTAGCACGATTCCGGCCAGAAATATAAAAAAAGATGTGATTCAGGGGTGGGTTGGCTCCGGTACCTTTTAAAGGCCCTTTCTTTGTTGCGGACAGCATTAGAACAAGCGTGATTAAACCAAGGCTTTCTTGCATTAGTCAGAGGATATGAAAAAGGAATGTATGCTTCCATGCCCGAGAGAATAACCTCCGTAATGCGCATGGCACACTCAGACGGCTCCCGGCCATGGAAGCAATAATCATTCCAAGGAAAATCAAAGAAGCACTGCCTGAGGGCCTCCCAATCTGCAGCTCCAAAGTGCCATAGGCGGCGTTTCTTTGGAGGGTCCACAGGCTGTACTGGAGCAATAGAAGGTAATAAGGTTATGATCGGAGAAGCCCAACGGAGAGAAAAGATTAACAGTGTAAGCAGAAGGATTAGTTGTTAGGAAAAGGTCAAGTATGTTGGAACTCTCTCCAAGGCGGTCAGGGATACGGGTAGGGTGCTGTACAAGCTGCTCTAGGTCATTAAGGATAGAAAAGATGTAGGCTTGTTCACCAGGTGGATCAGTGAAAGGAGTGGAGAGCCAACGGTGTTGGTGAACATTGAAATCTCCTAGAATGGAGATTTCAGAGAAAGGAGAAATGGATAGAATGTGTTCCATCGTAGAAGTAAGATAGTCAAAGAATTTTTGATAGTCGGTAGAATTAGGAGATAAGTAAACAGCACAGATATATTTAGTTAGAGAATGACAGGAGAACCAAAGCCAGAGAGTAGAGAATTCAGAAGAATCAAGTTCAGGAACACGAGAGCAAGATAGATCGTTGCGTACATATACACAACAGCCACCTTTGGCTTTGAAATGAGAATAGAGAAAGTAGGAGGATACAGAAAAGGGTTTGCTGTCAGTTGTCTCAGACAGCTGAGTCTCAGAAAGAAAGAGAAGGTGAGGTTTAGAGGAGAAGAGGTGGTGCTCAACAGAGCGAAAGTTAGAGGAAAGGTCGCGAATGTTACAGAAATGGAGTGAGTCAGACATTGGTGATTCCAGACAGCTCCGAGAGTCGTCACCGGGAGAGGGGCGGATGGTGGGGGCATTTATGGTCCCCCCCCC
>JAGKTI010002793.1:30685-63122 GCA_018397915.1 Birgus latro
GTACACTCCTGAATTCGTTTGTCCCTGCACAACCCAACATGCTGGACAAGTGTCAGTATCTTGTGGATGGGGGTCATCTGTTGCAGTCAGTGGTGTGGCCAGAACATCTAACTATAAAGATGCGTGCCAGTGTTACGTTTCCTACCCTGAAACACTATGGAGCAGGCATTACTGTTGTCTTTGATGGCTATAACACATCCAGTAACATCTTGTTTGACCTGAGCATGCAAACCACCACTTCTCAGGCTGCATTTCTGGCCAATAGTCACAGCAAGGAATGGCTGATACAATGCTTAGTGACATTATGCGTCAGTCGGGCATTGTGGTGAAGCAGGCTAAGGCTGATGTAGATGCCCCGATAGTCTCAACCACTCTATTCTTGGCAGAGTCAGGGAAACCTTTGGTTGTTGTCGGTACAGACACTGACATACTGGTAATGCTGGTGGCTCAAGCAAACACAAACATGGACGTGTACGTGTTATGCTGGAAGAACCCCACAACAATGTACAAGGTTCGTGACATTCAAGATAGCATTGGCGACACCAGCACATATCTGATGGTGCTCCATGCCATAACTGGTTGTGATACTGTGTCTGCACTGTATCGCCAGGGGAAGTGCAAGGCATTCAACCTGTGCATAAAAAGCAAGACTATGGTCTGCTCAAAACCTTCAACAGCATTGACAGCACTCACCAGGAGGTGCAAAAGGCAGGTGATAGCTTCCTCCTGAAGTTATATGGATTAAATGATTGATTGATTGACTGTATTAAAAACTGGCGGCGCAACTGCCTGGGTCATGTGCAGCCGGACAACAAGCTAAAAGATGCAGCAAATAACAAATGAATACTTAAAATAAAGTTAATAACAGTTACTAGGAATAAAACATTGTAAAGTATAAAAGAATAGAGAATAAATTAACAATTAGTTATAAAAGTAGAAGGAGGCCCGCCTCCTGAAGAAAACTAAAAACATCAGTTAAATTCCTAGAGGCTTCACCAAGAATCGAAGAGAGACAGTAGGCACCATCTGCCCCTCTATGCCTATGGAGGAAATGCTGACGTAGATCCCCCAAACTTGGACACTCGACCAGCAAGTGACAGACAGTAAAGGGAACTAGGGAGTCATCACAGTACGGTTGAGTCTCACCACTCATAAGGAACCCATGTGTAAGCAGAGAGTGACTAATACGAAGCCTAGCAAGAGCCTCCTCCATACGCCGTGGCAGGGAGGGGAGAACCCTTGGCACAACCACTCGCTGAAAGATTTCTTTTAGTTTATTATGAGCAACACCATCCCAGTGTCTCTGCCAGCACGTTTGAAATCTAGACAGCAAGTAGGATGTTATATCAGAAGCAGGAAGGGGGTAGTTGGATGGGGGCTGTTGAGAAGGTGCAGCTTTAGCTAATGTATCTGCCCTCTCATTGCCCACCACACCAACATATGAGGGAATCCAGCAGAAATCCACTCTCTTCCCCCGACGATGAATGAGGAACAGCCACTCCAAAATAGCTGAAACTGGGGGATGGGAGGAGTTAAAAGAGTCCAGGGCCATAAGCGCCCCTTGAGAGTCGGTAAAAATAGTAAACTGATTGTTTTGGTGAACAAACACCGACTTTAGGGCTAAAGCAATAGCTGACAACTCTGCAGTAAAAACTGAGGCAGCCAATGGAAGACTACCTCCACGACAAAAATTGGGAAATACCACTCCAAAACCAACACCAGAGGCGGATTTAGAGCCATCAGTATGCACAGGCACAGAACCATCATGCATAGAAGTATGCTCTAAAAATAACTGTAAAAGTGACTGACGAACGACAGAATTCCTTGGGCCTGCGAAAGGCCTGCAGAAAATTACACTGGGCAAGATCTTTGGAGTAACCCTTGGGATCCGAACCGGACTGACTGTTACTGCCGACAAACCAAACTCCTCCATGATATCCTGAACCCTATAGCCAATTGGATGAGGCATGTGAGGGTGTCTACGATAATACAAAAAACAAGACTGTCACATCACACACTCCCATACAAGTGAGTCTAGAAGGCGATGAATCCAGAGCAAACACCGCGCTGCAACATACTGAAGGGAGGCACACCAGCCTCAACCAACAAGCTGGGAATCGGAGATGATCGAAAAGCGCCAGTTGCAAGGCGAAGACCAGCATGATACACAGCATCAAGAGTTTTTAGTCTGGACTCTGTGGCAGAGGAATAGATTTCACAGCCATATGACAGCTTGGACGTCACAAAAGCCTGACACAGATGCAAGAGTGTTCTCTGATCAGCACCCCAAGAGGTACTGGACAGAACTCTCAACAGATTGAAAACCTTCATACATGATACTTTAAGATTTGCCAAGTGTGAAACCCAATCAAACGGCGGTCAAACGTGAGGCCCAAGAATTTCGTCTCTGCCACACAACAGAGTCTCCTGGCACAAAGTTGGAGATCAGGGTCCGGGTGTACCCCTCTCATCCTACAAAAGTGCATAGCCACAGTCTTAGAAGGGGAAAACCGAAAGCCCTTGGAAGTTGCCCAGGCTGAAATCTTGTCCCAAGGCATGCTGCATACGCTTCTCAATAGCAGACATGCGGGAACCAGAAAACCATATAGCTAAGTCATCCACATAAAGAGATGAGGATACCCCACCAGGCACTGTGTCGAGGATACAATTAATGGCCACTGCAAACAGGGAGACACTTAAGATACTCCCCTGTGGGACACCTTCCTCCTGGCACAGCGGCACGGAGAGGGTAGAATCCACACGGACCCGAGAACCACAATTAGTCAAGAAGTCTTCAAGCAGCAAGGGCAGCCAACCACGTAAAGCAAAGGCATGAAGTTGTTGATATGCCATGGCGCCAGGTAGTGTCATAAGGCTTCTCAAGGTGATAGAAAACAGCCAGAAGATGTTGCTTGGAGGCAGAGCATCACAGATCGATGCCTCAGGCCTGATAAAGTTGTCCGAAGTACATCGGAATTTACGGAAGCCACTCTGCGAAGGAGAGAGGAAGCAAACCTTTTCTAGAAACCACACAAGCCTGATACTGACCATCTTTTCAAATAGCTTGCACACGCACGATGTTAAAGCAATTGGGTGATAGTTGGAAACATGGGAATGGTCCTTACCAGGCCTAGGAATGGGGAGGACAACACCCAACTTCCAACTCTTGGGAATAGAGCCCTTGCCCCAAGCCCTGTTAAAAAGATCCAATAAAAACTGAAGTGAATCAATCGGTATATGACGGAGCATAACGTATGGAATTTCGTCAGGCCCAGGAGATGTGCTGCCACGCTATGAAAGGGCAGCACGTAGCTCCCTGTGACTAAAATCTAAGTTATATGGCTCTCCTCTACGAGAGTGAAAGTCAAGACCCAGCCTTTCTGATTCCTACGAAAGCTAGCACACGGTTTACATGGATTTTTTTTTTTTTTTGAGACAGCATAAAACTGACCTGCAAAAGCAGAGGCTACTGCATCTGGTGCAGACACAAGACCACCCTGAAGTTGCAACACTGGTGGGGAGGGGGGCAAGAACCTACCAGAAATCTTGCGCACATTTTTCCACACCATTGGTATTGGAGTAGTGGACGTAACTGTAGAAACATACGACCTCCATGAGTTGCGGCAAGCATCCTTCATGATGACGCGTCTATAGTGAGCACGTGATTTGCAAAGCTGGATTTAAAAAAGAAAACAACATCACGATTGGCAAAAAACCAAAGGGCATCTTTTTTGTAAGCTCCTTTTCCTATAGAGCAGTCATCAGTTCATCATGGCACAGGTCTCCGGGAAAAACTTCCAGAAGTCCGTGGGATGGAATGAACCCCTGCTGAGAAAAGAGTCTTAGTAAAATAACGTTCAGCACCATCGATAGTTGAAAAATCAGTAACCTTGTAGGCAAATACATATAGTTCCTCAAAGAGAGACCAATCAGCCCTATCTGGACACCAGCGTGGCATACGGGCTGCAGGAACAGAGCAAGTAGTCTGGACCAACACAGGATGATGGTCACTACCATGCAGATCATCCAAAACCTCCCAAGAAAAATCAAGGGCACAATCAGAGGAAGAAATGGTGAGGTCAGTGACAGAATGAATATGTCCCAGTCTGAACATTAAAATAGGTTGACCTCCCATCGTTGAGGACAACCAGATCTAAATCCCCAACCAGAGAGGCAAGAAGATCGACCCGGAGATTTCAAAGTGATTCACCCCACAAAGGATGGCGGCCATTTACCCGAGGAATCCCATCGACGTATGGGTACGTCATGATGTTATTTCAGCTACATCCATTGACGTTCGGGTACGTCGCGCAATTGCAAGGATTATAATTTGCACAATTTTCAAGTTTCATGGGTGATTTTTAGAAGGCATATGTGGGAGACCTTCCTCTACCTGCTGTCAAGTGGGGATACTACCAGGCCCCACCTAACCCCCCCTCCCCCTCCCCTCCACACTGGGCAACTCCCCTGTTAGGAGTAAGCTGGCCGGTAAAGGTATGTTGCCTCACGGTCTCTCCAATGACGAAATTCATGGTGAAAGTGATTCCTGAGGTGGAGGACAAAGAAATAAAGAAGCTAGAGCATGAAACAAAGAGAACTTATGAGGTGGTAATGTACTAAAGGAAGGTGCCACATGTGGATGAGTTTGGTGACTGAACAATGGTTCTATTGCCTATATAAATGTGTGAAAACCAATATAGTCTGCAACTACACATAAATTCGTACCAGATACATAATTAAATACGTAACTGAAAGTGGCTTGAATTAGTTAACCCTGTCAGGGGAAAATGAGAGTTTGCTCTGGCGTGTCGCCAGATGTCAGGGGAAAATGAGATTTTTACTCTGGCGTGTCGCCAGATGTCAGGGGAAATTTAAGTATTCCCAAGAAATAATGAATTATTGTATAACTGGTATACAATGTATAGCTAAGTGTGCTATGTCAATTCTCTAGGGTCGAGAATTACAAACTTCCTCAACGGCACGCAGCAGAGAACTAGACAGAGTACTCTATTGAGCTGCAATATTGTACCGTTGGCCTACGAGAAAGTTTCTTCTCCCCCCTCCAACAATAAAAAAAAAATTATAATAATAATAATAACAGGCTCTTGGCTGAGCCAACTCCCAGCTAGCACAACGGATTTAAAAAGTGATGTCGAAGCTGGCCTAAGTACCGGCCGTGATTTAATTCAAAAGTTGTGCTAACGCAGAGTAGCAAACTGTATTAAATAACAGAGTGGAGTAATTAAACACAGTTAATAACTTTAACAAAGCTCAAGAAAAGAACTGTGAATTTATTAATTACAAAGAAATGAATTTACGTTACATGAAATTCAAATCAAATAAAGGAATGCACTCACTCGCTCAAACACTCAGATAACGGCTAAATATTTCAAAAAGCTTAGCCTAGGAAAAAACCAGAAAATACTGATCGGTATGGATGAACAGAGCTGCTGTGACGATCACCAAAGTGGGTGGGGCTGCAGGAGACACGCCAATACAAGCTGAAATCTGAAAACGCTAGAAAAGCACAGAGCCTAGAGAGGCGTTCCGCGTCCCGCCGTGTCTACAAGCAAACTGAGCTCCCATTCAAATCGGCGGCGCGACGAGCGTGGGAGATGCGCGCGCCGGCGTGTAACGGCTAACGCGCCAACAGACAATTGAAATTTACGGGACGATGTCACGACTCACTCAACACAACGTTACAATGTAGAAAATTCGTGACAAACCCTTCCATAGTTCGTTTTCTTTAGCCAGGTACCCTGCAAAAGAAGGAAAACGTAAGGTTGCATGACACCTGTATCAACATTTGCAAGCACAGGATCACGATTTCTCTATGAATTTTCGATGTTTCTCATCAAAAGCGAAGGTTTGAGCCAATAAAATTTTTTATCCAAAAATGCTTGGGATTTTGGGGTATCGTAGGTTGGAAATTGGTCGGGACGTGACGGGTTAAGGTCACCAAGGAGTAGAAAAGGGGGTGAAAATTGACAAATAAGGGTCTCCAGATCAGCACGCATAACAGGAACAGAAGGTGGAAGGTACAGACAACAGATGGTATAACGCCTCCCAACGTGCATCTGTACAGCTAGAACTTGGAAGGGAGACTGTATTGTAAAGGAAACAAAGGGGACATCAGATCGCCACAGAATGGCACATCCACCACTGTGACCACCAGGAGGGGATGCATGGAAGACCTCATACCCCCTGATAGAAGGAAATGATCTATCCCCCACCATTGTCTCCTGGAGACAGACACAGAGCGGGCTCATAGCAGAAAGTAATACGTGCAATTCCTCCCAATTTGCCGTGACACCTCAACAATTCCACTGAAGACAGATTGGTACTGATTGAGCCATTTTGATCAGTATGAAATAAAATGAATTGAGAAACACCAAGGCTATGTAGCAATCTCGTTGGGAAGGGTGTGAAAGCCTTTCTTCCTAAGCGTGGAGCTCTGTCTGACCAACCGAGAAGAAATGAAGATTTAGAATTTCCATGGGTGGAAGGACCCTTACCCCGAGACTGGTTCCTCCCATCGCCAGAATGAGCCCGAGGCACAGAGACCGCCCTGGAAGACCCACCGACGCCGACCGCACACCCACGTGGAGGTCCAGCTCTCACCTTGGGGCCAACCGGACCCTCCCCAGCTGAATCAACCAAGGGCTGGTTGCTGGGTGGCCGAACAGAGGGAGCATGCAACTGAGCCCTTTGAGTATCCAAAGACCCAGACCCCACCAGACTTGAGCAAGAAGCAGGGACCGGAATCTTAGGAAGACCATCATGAACATCCACAGACTCAGACGGCACCACTGGCCGGGTTGTCGAGCGAAGGTCCTTCTCAGAATCCTCAGGTGGCACAGAAGTTTGAACCTTAGATGGAGGGAAGTCACCCAAAGATTCCTCAATCCACACTCGTTTGACGTTGGCAGATGCAACATCCATCTCTATGCCAGAACTTGAGGACACACTAGAAACCCTTGAGGCACATTATATGGAAGACGGAACATCAGTAGCAGAGAGGGCAGGTGGTACAGGAGCAGCAACCGGTACAGATGCAGCAGCCGATACAGCAGCATCAACCGGAACAGGAGTAGCAGCCAGAACAGGAGTAGCAGCTGGAACAGGAGTAGCAGCCGGTACAGAAACTGCAGCCAGTACAGGAACAGCTACTGGTACAGGAGCAGCAGCCGGGATAGGAGCAGCAGCCGGACGAGAATCAGACAGCAATGGTACTGGAGGCTCTGGGGGACCTCGAGGAGGGGTAGTAGAGCGTCTGGTATCAGACAAAGGACGAGGAGGAATGTCAGAATGAGGAGCAGGGACTCCACGACGGCGCATAGCAGGCTTTGATCGAGAAAGAATAGAGGCAAAGGACACACCAGGGCGGACATACATAGACAGGATACGGTTCTTAGCGTCAGTAAAACTCAGCCTCTCTGAGGCCCTGAGAGACAGGATTTCATGTTCCTTTTGGTAACGATCACAAGCTTTTCACGAAGCAGCGTGTTGACCACCACAATTGACACAAGATAGAAGACCAAGGCATTCCCTGCCCTCATGAACTTCTAAACCACATGATGAACAGACTGCTGGAAGGCCCAGGGCAAGATGCCTACAAGTTCGGCTAATATGACCGAAATGCTGACAGTGGAAACATCTACGGGGCATAGGGACATATGGCCTAACTTTGTATCGGTACCATGCAGCGTAAGAACATAAGGGAGGCTCAAAGAATTAAAAGTCACAATCAAAGATGGAGTCGACACAAGGTCACCATTTATCTTCTTCGTAATCCTCTCAACCTTAATTACCTTTTGGTCAGACAACTCTTCAACAAGGCGTGACTCATCATATATAAGTAGTTCCTACGCATAAATAATGCCACGTGAATGATTCAGTGAAGTATGGGGGGAGTATGTGACTGACTGACCTGAAAGCTCTGATAAAGACTGGGCAGTCGCACTCTGTGAAGGATGGGATACCTCTATCAATAAACTGCCATCAGCCCGTGGAACCACTTTAGGGGCCGCACCACAGGCAGTGACCAGTTCGCGATGGGTCCGGAAGATATCACACTTCCGGAGGTCTACCCCAGCAGAACTACAACTACGACGTACTTTTTATAGGGTATAGAAGGAGGAACAAATAGTGATCCATAATCTAAGCAAATGACTTCATTCCCACCACCCCCACACCCATCACGGAGCCCAACAAGGGGAGGTCATATGTCAGGGACAGGACCACTGACGACCCCAGGGGTAGCAGAGGAGTATACGCTTGTAACCACTGGGAGACCTGGGCAAGGGTGGCTGCAGGACGATAGGAGCCACCAGGCCCCTCAGTGCCCAATTGGTCCTAGCCAACTCATGACCAGCCGACTGACCTGATCGGGCCCAACCAGGCCACCCTTCTAGCCGGAATAAGGGACCAAAGAGGTGTGTTGCTAGCTGCAGGGCGCATCGTGCAGCATCGCTCAACCTCTAGGACTCCCGTCTCCGAGCATTACGAGACGCCACGCACGGCAAACACGTGGGGAGGCAACAGTCCCGCCCTAGATGGCAAGTGGGCAGGGACTAACATCACAAGCAGGCCTCCTTAGCTAATGATGTAGGGGGTGCTTTGTCCACGTGTCCGACAAATGCCGAACCCTACAAAGGTAGGCATGCCTCCAAAGTAGGTGGCACCGTCGACCACGCTTCAAGCCCCGCCACCACGTCAAGGTGACCCCCTGAAGCGGGGAAGTTATATGGAGCTAACAGCTATTGCGATTCGCTGGACTCGCTCTGATACATTTCCTACAAAGGCAATCAGCAGAACCTCCCTTGCATCATCCTTTCAAATGGCAACTTTGCCCCCAATAAGTGCTGCAGCTATGCAGCATTCTTTCAGATCCTACCTAATGGTTCAGGAGTGGATGGGAAATCCCTTGCAGCCAACAGAATGGGAATGGAGACGAGGATACCATCTTCACTCCCGTTGAAACAGATCAGCCCATTGCCCCTGCCATTCTTTATAAACATGGTCTAATGCTGCTGCAGAGCAGATGGCTGTGGCGTGTCATGCAGTTGCAGGATGCTCGAGGTATGTACATTGCTCCACCTTATGCACCAAGTGCAATGGGCAGACCTGCAACAATGCGGCACCAGCTCCATCACTGCTGGGTGTAGATGAAGGAGAAATTGAGGAAGCTGGACCAGTTTTTCCAGACAGTGATGAAGAGGATGATGACTAAATGTAATCTTGTAAATCTATAGTTTAAAGGCTACTCTGTAAGCAGTTCAAATTGTGTATCATTGATTAAATGACACATCTAAGGTTCCTATATGATAAGAAAACAGATATTACTAACTTTATATGCTTATATACCTTTAAGGTCCCCTTGTCATAGAAATTAATAGATACAAGTTCTTATATCCCAGAATGTAGAAGGTATAAGTTCACATGTGCTGCAACAGCAAATATTTTTACAACTCCAGTCAGCTGCTATATATAGAGGCCAACTAAGAATCACATAATTGATGGTCATGTTGCACAACCTTTCCCTAACCCCTTAACCACGGGGTTGTCTGAGGCGCACCGTGCCCATCCCGCGGGACAAATCCGCGCTCCGACTGGCTTTATAAAAATATTTGCCAAAAATCAGTTATTTAGTCCTAGAATATTATAATTACATTTGTATATGGCACATACGTTCAGCTTTCTCCTGGTGGAGACTTTTGAAGTTGGGTAAATAAGTCTCCACTTTACAGTTCCCGACATCCCGTAATATGAATACCACTAACTGATATTGTTACTAGAAACACTATTCAATGATTTCCAAATAGTTTGGAATCCATACTCCAAACAAAAAAACACTGTGGAAGCAATGTAAAATACGAACGCTTACGAACCTCTCAGTCGGGCTAATTCCCCGCTCATATTCTGTAATTTCTTATTCATATACACACTCACACTTGATTATTTCTAGGACTTTATTACACTTATATAGATGTACATTACTTTACCGTTTCCCACACGATGTTTAGTATGGGTAAAGGTCACAGGGCCTTATATAATGGGCGCAAAAGCGGCAGAGATGGAGGAGCGTGACTGCGACGTGCTTCCACGTTGAAGGATGACAGAGAAGTGAGATGTACGTATCCCTGTAGCCAAGAGCTGAAAATGTCACCTGCTAATGTATATGCTAAGAAATAAGTCGTAGGAAATCTAGACAATACATAATAAATTAGGTAGTTCCAGGTGAATGTAAATATCACTCAGGCTTCTCCTTTTCTTTCTTATATGCATTTATATTAAGAGAATACCTCATACAGCATATTTCACGGAGAAAAAAGCAGAGGAAATTAGCGGACAAGTTCAAGTTGGATGTTGCCAAGTGATAATTAGCCAATTCCAGGTGTATGGCACTAACAATTACCTTATTTTTTTAATGTATATTATTTTGTATAAGAATAGGGCATAGGGCTCATTTCAATGGATGAAATCAGTGGAAAAATCAGGGGAAGATTTGTGTAGCTGACACGAGAGGGTAATGGAGGGGAGGTAGGGAGGGGAGACTAGAATGGGGGAAAATGGCTAAATTGTCAACAATGGATGGGAGTACTGATGACATTAGCAGCTCTGACTATTGTTGGACATTGGCAGTGCTGATAGATGACACAAGTCAGAATCACAAAAGTGACGCCCCGCGGTGTTATCCATTGCACCCGAGCATCACGGAAGTGACGACAAACATTTGAGGGGCTAAAGAACCCATTTATTGTAAAAAACAGAAATGTGCAGACAAGTTGCAGGGCGATTTGTGAAATTCATATATATCCAACCAATAATACGGTTATATTCGTGTTATCCTATCAAATTATGATTTAATCTTTAAAATAATGATGTTACTGAAGTCCTCGTGCTTAAAAACATATATTGACACCATGTTTGTATTTCTTTCATGTCTGAAACCTGTGATATAAGAATATCCCAAAGTGGCGGCCATTTTGGACTCCATCTTGAATTTCCACTGAAGCACAAGGGGACTTTTAGTATGATGTTCACGACAGTTTTCTGAACATATCCTGAAATTTTCAGTGCCTTTAAAATATGTTCCAGGTTTGACCTTATTTGGTGCTAATGCTCTTGGACTATAGGTACCGTCTTAGCCGTCCCTGACTTAGGTTTCCCAGCCAGTTGGTTAGTGGTTCTTTTCCATATTTCAGCCTTCTCTTTCAGAAGGCTTTATTGTTTCTTGCAAATGTTTACAGAGTTGCATTAAGCCCTCCTCAATCTCTTTGCAGGAGAAATCATCCTTTCGGTACATACCATATGAGGCATCCTTAGTTCTAGGTAGAACCTTTAAGGACACAATTCTAGAAAGCACACAGTCTGCTGCTTTAACATCTTCGTAAGTACCTAAAGCCTTTAAATTACAACTCACTGCAATCCGAAAATTTTGCAAGGAATCTAAATCAAGTTCAGGTATGGGAAATTCAATTAGAGCCTTCAATAATTGGGTAATAACCTGCTCCCTGTCTTCATAATTCTTTCTTAGGATAGTTAAAGCAACCTCATAATTGTCTGCTTCCACAGGTAATTCCCTTGTCAACTTGTAAGGCATCCCTTTGACCTGTCCTAACAGATAGAAGAGTTTACTCACATTGGGGTGATATGTTCTGCCATGAACTACGTATCTGAACTGATCCCAAAAGGATTTCCAATACTGCTCCCCATCAAATGCTGGAAGCATAATTTGTGGTAATGTAGCTTTACTCTGCTGTTGCACAACTTGTGTTTCTGTGGTAGTATTAGCCAGTTTAGACTCAAATAGCTTCACGATTGTTATATATTCTTCTAATTTATTTTCAGACTTGGTAGTCTCCGTCCCGTAAATATGCTTAATCATCTTTTACTATTCCAACTTCTAAATTAATGTAACTTTCTTCATACTTAGTCCATCTGACCCTTAGTATATTCAAAAGACTACTTAATATCTCCTTGACTGAGGTGTTTCATCTAATAATTGCTTACATTCATTTATAGCTCTCGTTACCCATCCTGCCTTACCACTGGACGACCCCTGTTACAAGGAAATAGAGAATTTGACTGATTTCTGATTTACTTATATCTATTATTTGAAATTTAATTTTACAACCACAAATTTACTTGAGCTCAGTAACTATTAATCATTTTAAATTTTAAGGAGTGTAGGGATTAGTTTTAGGGTATTAAACCTATCTCCCTGGGCTGTTAAACCTCTGTTTCCAAAATAACCCAAATTTCCCTGAGTTCAGAACCAGTTAACATCTTAATATAGCATAGGACCATCCAAAAGCTTGTACAGCATAGAACTGTTCTTTCTTAACTCAATGTAATTTACAGATATCGCCAGAACCGCTTCTCTGCTGTGGTGATTCCAATGTATACAATCAGCTTTTAGAGTTGACTGGAAGGGTTTTGCGTTAAAGTGGATAAAATCCTTTCACTTAGATATCCTCTGCAACTTCCTATTAACGGCCCTGCTTACTATGACCAACCGGTGACCCATATGGTAGGTTTCTTGGTTCAAGAGGGGTTATGGTTGGTTACTGAGGATTTACATGAACCTTTAGTGGTTCCTACCATGGCCAAAATGTTTTCAACACTTTCATTAACTTCCACATCATGATAAATATAATTTCCTCCTAAGAAATGGATAGTATGATCATGCTTCCAGTCCAATATGGTATTTAGTCGCTAATCATTAGAAAAAGAACTTGCCCTACCACCAGGAGCCCTATAGATACGTATTTCCGTGTCCACTACTTCTACAAAATGTGGACATAAGCTTTGCCCCACAAACCCGACCTTGAAATTGTTCAACGCCTCTGCAAACATCTGTTTCCTCACTCAGGGCACCAAAAATTTATCAAAAATTTTATACACTCTTTTCTCTGATGAGTCTTAGTCTAAACATGACCAATAATAGAATATTTTAGGAAATTAGGGTATAATTGCTACTCAAACTCACCAGTAATTATCTCCTTGATCCTAGGCTAGTACTCCCCCGATTTGTCCAAATAATAATGGTTACTCTGCTAGATAGAGTCGGGATAACAGATGAGGATGGGCGTGAGGTCTCCTGAGACACAGTATTTTAAGGCAATTGGACGATAGTTAGAGGGTTGGGAATGGTCACCTGGCTTTGGGACTGGCTGAATGAGAGCAAACTTCCAGCAAAAAGGAAAGGTACAAATTGATAGATAAATGCAAAAGAGTTTTCCAAGGCAGGATGTAAGCACAAAAGCACAGTTTATGAGGACAACAGAAGGGACTCCATCTGGCCCATATGCCTTGTTAGCATTGAGGCCAGTGATGGCAGAAAACACATCAGCTGATGAAATTTTAAAGTCAGTCATGACGAAGTCAGAGGGGGGAAGTGATGAGGTAACAGCACCGAAATCGTCTAAGGTGGAATTGGAGGAGAAAGTCTGATTGAAAAGATCTCCATTATCTGTAGAAGAAATAGCTACAGAGCCATCAGAGTAGAAAACAGGAGGGAAGGATGATAAGGTAAAATTGTTAGAAAGGTTTTTGGCAAGGTGTCAGAAGGAGCGAGAAGAATTCGAGTTGGAGAGTTGAGAACAATTAGCACGGATGAACTTATTTTCACCAGCGGGAAGAACAAACTTAGCACGAATCCAGGCAGAAATATAAAAATGATGTGATTCATGGTTAAGTTGGCTCCGGTACCTTATATAGGCCCTCTCCTTGTTGCAGACAGCATTAGAACAAGTGTGATTAAACCAAGGCTTTCTTGCATTAGTCAGAGGGTATGAGATAGGAATGTATGTTTCCATGCCCGAGAGAATAACCTCCATAATGCGGAAGGCACACTCAGATGGCTTCGGGCCATGGAAGCAATAATCATTGCAAGGAAAATAAAAGAAGTACCGCCTGAGGGCCTCCCAATCCGTAGCTCCAAAGTGTCACAGACGACGCTTCTTTGGAGGGTCCACAGGCCGTACTGGAGCGATAGGACAGGTTAAGGTAATAAGGTTATGATCGGACGAGCCCAACGGAGAGAAAAGATTAACAGTGTAAGCAGAAATATTAGTTGTTAGGAAGAGGTCAGTTATGTTGGAACTCTCTCCAAGACGGTCAGGGACACGGGTAGGGTGCTGTACAAGCTGCTCCAGGTCATTGAGGATAGAAAAGAAGTAGGGTTGTTTACCAGGTGGATCAGTGAAAGGAGAGGAGAGCCAAAGGTGGTGGTGAACATTGAAAAATCCTAGAATGGAGATATAAGAGAAAGGAGAAGTGGATAGAATGTGTTCCATCGTAGAAGTAAGATAGTCAAAGAATTTTTGATAGTCAGTAGAATTAGGAGATAAGTAAACAGCACAGATATATTTAGTCAGAGAATGACAGGACAGCCGAAGCCAGAAAGTAGAAAATTCAGAAGAATCAAGTTCAGGAACACGAGAGCAGGATAGATTGTTGCGTACATATAAACAACAGGCACCTTTGGCTTTGAAATAAGAATAGAGAAAGTAGGAGGATACAGAAAAGGGTTTGCTGTCAGTTGCCTCAGACAGCTGAGTCTCAGTGAGGAAGAGGTGAGGTTAAGAGGAGAGGTGGTGATCAACAGAGCGAAAGTTAGAGGAAAGGTCGCGAACGTTGCAGAAATGCTGAAGGAGTGAGTCAGACAGTGATTCCAGGCAGCTTGCCCCTCAACCTTCTTCCCTGTTTCGCGATGGCGCCATGTGGAGTAGACTGTAGCACCAGTCGAGCAGGGCAGTACTCCCAAGGCGGATGATAAGCTGATGACAGGGAGAGCTGGAGCTCCCGTTTCATCAGCCTTCGGGACTAGATCCAGACCATCCTCCTTTGCTGAACTTTTTCAGTGTCTCAGTAACACAGAGAGTAGGCCAGCATGCTCTCCAATACAAATTTCTCTAACTGTCAACTCCATACTACATGCATGCTACACACTACACTTCCTTTTCAAAATTTGACAAAATGGCAAATACAAATCATGCCTCAGAGTCCCCGGGGGAGGGGAACCATAAATGCCCCCACAATCCACCCCTTTCCCGGTGACGACCCTCGAAGCTGCCTGGAACCACTGTCTGACACACTCTTCCATTTCTGCAACATTCGCGGCTTTTCCTCAAACTTTCGCTCTGTTGAGCACCACCTCTCCTCCTCTAAAGCTCACTTTCTCGTCCTCACTGAAACTCAGCTGGCTGAGGCAACTGAGAGCAAACCCTTTTCTGTATCCTCCTACTTTCTCTATTCTTATTTCAAAGCCAAAGATGGCTGTTGCGTATATGTATGCAACAATCTATCCTGCTCTCGTGTTCCTGAACTTGATTCTTCTGAATTTTCTACTCTCTGGCTTCGGCTGTCCTGTCATTCTCTGACTAAATATAACTGTGCTGTTTACTTATCTCCTAATTCTACTATCAAAATTTCTTTGACTGTCTTACTTCTACGATGGAACACATTCTACCCACTTCTTTCTCTTAAATCTCCATTCTAGGAGATTTCAATGTTCACAACCACCTTTCGCTCTCCTCTCCTTTCACTGATCCACATGGTGAACAAGCCTACATATTTTCTATCCTCAATGTCCTAGAGCAGCTTGTACAGCACCCTACCCGTATCCCTGACCGCCTTGGAGAGAGTTCCAAAATACTTGACCTCTTCCTAACAACTAATCCTTCTGCTTACACTGTAAATCTTTTCTCTCCGTTGAACTCCTCCGATCATAACCTTATTACCTTAGCCTGTCCTATCGCTCCGGTACGGCCTATGGACCCCCCAAAGAAGCGTCGTCTGTGGCACTCTTGAGCTGTGGATTGGGAGGCCCTCAGGCAGTACTTCTTTGATTTTCCTTGGAATGATTATTAGTTCCATGGCGGGAACCCATGTGAGTGTGCCTTGCGCATTACGGAGGTTATTCTCCCGGGCATGTAAACATACATTCCTTTCTCATATCCTCTGACTAATGTAAGAAAGCCTCGGTTTAATCACGCTTGTTCTAATGCTGTCCGCAACAAGGAGAGGGCCTATAAAAGGTACCGGAGCCAACCCACCCCTGAATCACATCTTTTTTATATTTCTGCCCGGAATCATGCTACGTCTGTTCTTCGCTCTGCTAAAAATAAGTTCATCCATACTAAATGTTCTCAACTCTCCAACTCGAATTCTTCTCACTCCTTCTGGCACCTTGCCAAAAATCTTTCTAACAACTTTACTTATCATCCTTCCCTCCTCTTTGCTGCTCTGATGGCTCTGTAGCTATTTCTTCTACTGATAAAGCAGATATTTTCACTCAGACTTTCTCCTCCAATTCCACCTTAGATGATTCCGGTGCTGTTCCTCCATCACTTCCTCCCTCTGACTTCCTTATGTCTGACTTTAAAATATCTTCAGCTGATGTATTTTCTGCCATTACTGACCTCAATACTAACAAGACATATTGGGCAGATGGAGTCACTTGTCCTCAGAAACTGTGCTTCTGTGCTTACACCCTGCTTAGATAATCTCTTTCGCCTTTATCTATCAACTTGTACCTTTCGTTCTTGCTGGATCTTTGCTATCATTCAGCCAGTCCCAAAGAAGGGTGATCATTCCCAACCCTCTAACTATCGTCCAATTGCCTTAACATCCTGTGTCTCAGAAGTTTTCGAGTCAGTTCTTAACAGAAAAATCATAAAGCATCTTTCCTGTCACAACCTTCTTTCTGATCGTCAGTATGGGTTCCGTCAGGGACGCTCCAATGGCGATCTTCTCACCTTCCTTTCAGACTCCTGGTCATCCTCCTTTTGGGACTTTGGCGAAAGCTTTGTCATTGCACTTGACATCTCAAAGGCTTTCGATCGAGTCGGCATAAATCTTTAATTTCCAGACTCTCCTCCTATAGTTTTTATCCATCTATCTGTGCCTTCATCTATAGCTTCCTTTCTGGTCTTTCTATAGCCGCTGTTGTAGACGGCCATCGTTCCTCTCCTAGACCTATCAACAGTGGTGCTTCTCAGGGCTCTATCCTGTCACTAACTCTCTTACTTTTATTTATCAATGACTTTCTAAGCTGTACATCTAACCCTATCCACTCATATGCTGATGATTCCACCCATCACCTTTCCATTCGGTTTCCACAACGTCCATCTCAACAATTACTTCAACAAACAAGGGATGAAGCTATGGTACACGTAATGTCTGACTTGGCTCGTATCTCTGACTGGGGCAAAAATAATCTTGTTATTTTTAATGCATCAAAAACTCAGTTTTTACACTTATCAACCTTATAAATTCTTCCACTAACGTTTAATAATGTCCAGCTCACTCCTGCATCATCCTTGAACATCCTTGAGGTTTCATTTTCTCGGGATTTATCGTGGAAGGAACATATTACATCTCTTGTGAAATCTGCTTCAATGAGATTAGGTGTGCTAAGCCGACTCCGAAACTGTTTTACCCCTGCACAGTTGTTGACCTTGTACACGGGTTTTGTTCGCCCCTGTATAGAGTACAACTCTCATGTGTGGGGAGGCTCCCCACATGCAGCTCTTCTCAATAGGATGGAGTCAAATGCTTTTCATCTCATTAACTCTCCTCCTCTTACTGGTTCCCTTCAACCTCTGTCTCTTCGCTGCACTGTTGCATCTTTATCTCTCTTCTGTCGCTACTTCAATGGTCACTGTTCTTCTGAACTGTCTGCTTGCATCCCTCCACCTCTACGAAGGGCACGTAGTACACGTCTAGCAACAAACTCTCATCCCTTTTCTGTCCAACTCTCTAATGCAAGAGTTAACCACTACTCCCAGTCTTTCATTTATGCAACTGGTCAACTCTGGAACTGTTTTCCTCTGTCTGTATGGCCTACTTCCTATGATCTCCAGTTTTTTGAACACAGTGTGTCCAGGCATCTCGAAGTGAATGGATCTTGAATTCGGGTCTCTTTTGTATTGGTTTTTGTTTTTTTCTTGGAAGGAACAGTATGTGGGCCTATGGCCTTTGGTTACTTATTCTTCGCATTAAAATAAGAAAAAAAAAAGTGCCCTTTGTACACTCCTGAATTCGTTTGTCCCTGCACAACCCAACATGCTGGACAAGTGTCAGTATCTTGTGGATGGGGGTCTTCTGTTGCAGTCAGTGGTGTGGCCACAACCTCTAACTACAGAGATGCGTGCCAGTGTTACGTTTCCTACCCTGAAAGACTATGGAGCAGGCATTACTGTTGTCTTTGATTGCTATAACACATCCAGTAACATCTTGTTTGACCTGAGCATGCAAACCACCACTTCTCAGGCTGCATCTCTGGCCAATAGTCACAGCAAGGAATGGCTGATACAATGCTTAGTGACATTATGCGTCAGTCGGGCATTGTGGTGAAGCAGGCTAAGGCTGATGTAGATGCCCCGATAGTCTCAACCACTCTATTCTTGGCAGAGTCAGGGAAACCTTTGGTTGTTGTCGGTACAGACACTGACATACTGGTAATGCTGGTGGCTCAAGCAAACACAAACATGGACGTGTACGTGCTATGCTGGAAGAACCCCACAACAATGTATAAGGTTCGTGACATTCAAGATAGCATTGGCGACACCAGCACATATCTGATGGTGCTCCATGCCATAACTGGTTGTGATACTGTGTCTGCACTGTATCGCCAGGGGAAGTGCAAGGCATTCAACCTGTGCATAAAAAGCAAGACTATGGTCTGCTCAAGACCTTCAACAGCATTGACAGCACTCACCAGGAGGTGCAAAAGGCAGGTGATAGCTTCCTCCTGAAGTTATATGGATTGATTGACTGATTGATTATATTAAAAACTGGGGGCGCAACTGCCAGGGACATATGCCGCCGGACAACAAGCTAAAAGATGCAGCAAATAAAAAATGAATACTCAAAATAAAGTTAATAACAGTTACTAGGAATAAAACACTGAAAAGTATAAAAGAACAGAGAATAAAATAACAGTTAGTTATAAAAGTGGAAGGAGGCCCGCCTCCTGAAGAAAACTAAAAACATTAGTAAAATTGCTAAAGGCTCCACGAAGCATTGACGAGAGACAGTAGGCACCATCTGCCCCTCTATGCCTATGGAGGAATCGCTGACGTAGATCCCCCAAACTTGGACACTCGACAAGCAAGTGACGGACATTAAGGGGAACAAGGCAATCATCACAGTACGGTTGAGTCTCACCACTCATAAGGAACCCATGTGTAAGCAGAGAGTGACTAATGCGAAGCCTAGCAAGAGCCACCTCCAAACGCCGTGGCAGGGAGGGGAGGACCCTTGGCATAACCACTCTCTGAAAGATTTCTTTTAGTTTATTATGAACAACACCATCCCAGTGTCTCTGCCAGCACGTTTGAATTCTAGACTGCAAGTAAGATGTTATATAAGAAGCAGGAAGCGGGTAGTTAGATGGGGGCTGTTGAGAAACTGCAGCTTTGGCTAATGTATCTGCCCTCTCATTGCTCACCACACCTACATGTGCGGGAACTCAGCAGAAATCCACTCTCTACCCCCTACGACAAATGAACAGCTACTCCAAAATAGCTAAAACTGGGTGATGGGAGGAGTTAAAAGAGTCCAGGGCCATAAGCGCCCATTGAGAGTCGTTAAAAATAGTAAAGTGATTGTCTTGGTGAACAAATACCAACATCAGGGCTAAAACAATAGCTGACAATTCTGCAGTACAAACTGAGGCAGCCAATGGAAAACTACCTCCAGGGCGAAAATTGGGAAATACCACTACAGAGGCGGATTTAGAGCCATCAGTATTCACAGGCACAGAACCATCATGCCTAGAAGTATGTTCTAAAAATAACTGTAAAAGAGACTGATGAACGACCGAATCCTTTGGGCCCGTGAAAGGCCTGCAGAAAATTACCTTGGGCAAGATCGATGGCGCAACCCTTGGGATCCAAACAGGACTGACAGTTTCTGCTGACAATCCAAACTCTTCCATGATATCCTGAACCCTATAGCCAATTGGATGAGGCATGTGAGGGTGCCTACGATAATACAAAAAACAAGACTGTCGCATCACACACTCCCAGACAAGTGAGTCTGAAAGGCGATGAATACGGAGCAAACACTGCTCTGCAACAGACTGACGCAGCAGACCTAAGGGAGGCACACCAGCCTCCACCAACAAGCTGGGAATCGGAGATGATCGAAAAGCGCCAGTTGCAAGGCGAAGACCAGCATGATACACAGCATCTAGAGTTTTTAGTCTGGACTCTTTGGCAGAGGAATAGATTTCACAGCCATATGACAGCTTGGACGTCACAAAAGCCTGACACAGATGCAAGAGTGTTCTCTGATCAGCACCCCAAGAGGTATTGGACAGAACTCTCAACAGACTGAACGCCTTCATACATGATACTTTAAGATTTGCCAAGTGTGAATTCCAAGTCAAACGGCGGTCAAACGTCTGGCCCAAGAATTTCGTCTCTGCCACACAACGGAGTCTCCTGCCACAAAGCTGGAGATCAGGGTCCGGGTGTACCCCTTTCATCCTACAAAAGTGCATAGCCACAGTTTTGGAACGGGAAAACGAAAAGCCCTTGGAAGTTGCCCAGGCAGAAATCTTGTCCAAGACAAGCTGCATACGTCTCTCAATAGCAGACATGCGGGAGCCAGAAAACCATATAGCTAAGTCATCCACATAAAGAGATGAGGATACCCCAGCAGTCACAGTGTCGAGGATACCATTGATGGCCACTGAAAACAGGGAAACACTTAAGACACTCCCCTCTGGGATACCTTCCTCCTGGCACAGCGGCGCGGAGAGGGTAGAGCCCACGTGGACCCGAAAACCACAATCAGTCAAGAAGTCTTCAAGCAGCATAGGCAGCCGACCACGTAAACCAAAGGCATGAAGTTGCTGAAGGATGCCATGGCGCCAGGTAGTGTCATAAGCCTTTTCACGGTCAAAGAACACAATCACAAGATGTTGCTTGGAGGCAGAAGCTTCACAGATCGTTGCCTCAAACCTGATAAGGTTGTCCAAAGAACATTGGAATTTACGGAAGCCGCTCTGCGAAGGAGAGAGGAAGCAACCCTTCTCTAGAAACCACACAAGCCTGATATTGGCCATCTTTTCAAATAGCTTGCACACGCACGATGTTAAAGCAATTGAGCGATAGTTGGAAACCAGGGAATGATCTTTACCAGGCTTAGGAATGGGGTGGACAACACCCTACTTTCAACTCTTGGGAATAGAGCCCTCTCCACAAACCCTGTTAAAAAGATCCAATAAAATCTGAAGTGAATCAGTCGGTAGATGACGGAGCATAACATATGGAATTTCGTCAGGCCCAGGAGTGGTGTCAACACACTCTGAGAGGGCAGCACGTAGCTCCCTGTGACTAAAATCTTAGTTATAAGGCTCTCCGCTATGAGAGTGAAAGTGAAGACCTAGTCTCTCCTGATTCCTTCGAAAGCTAGCACACGATTTAGAAGGCTTTTATTTTTTTTTAAGACAGCATAAAACTGATCTGCAAAAGCAAAGGCTACTGCATCTGGTGCAGACACAAGACTGCCCTGATGTCGCAACACTGGTGGGGAGGGGGGCAAGAACGTACCAGAAATCTTGCACACCTTTTTCCACACCACTGGTATTGGAGTAGTGGATGTAACTGTAGAAACATACGACCTCCATGAGTTGTGGCGAGCATCCTTCATGACCCATCTATAGTGAGCACGTGCTTTGCAAAACTGGATTTTTAGAAAACAACATCACGATTGCCAAAATACCGAAAGGCAGCTGTTTTGTAAGCTCCTTTTGCTATAGAGCAGTCATCATTCCACCATGGCACGGGTCTCCGGGAAAAAATTCCAGAAGTCCGAGGGATGGAATGAACCCCTGCTGAGAAAAGAGTCTTAGTACAATAACGTTCAGCATCATCGATAGTTGAAAAATCAGTAACCTTGTAGGTAAATACACAGAGTTCATCAAAGAGAGACCAATCAGCCCTATCTAGACACCAGCGTGGCATACGGGCTGCAGGAACAGAGCAAGTAGTCTGGACCAACACAGGATAATGGTCACTACCAAGCAGATCATCCAAAACCTCCCAAGAAAAATCAAGGGCACAATCAGAGGAGGAAATGATGAGGTCAATGACAGAAAATGTCCCAGTCTTAACATGAAAATGGGTCGGCCTCCCATCGTTGAGGACAACCAGATCTAAATCCCCAACAAGAGAGGCAAGAAGATCACCCCGGAGTTTTGAAACTGAATCACCCTACAAAGAATGGCAGCCATTAAGATCACCAAGGAGAAGCACGCGTAACAGATGGCTGTGGCATGTCATGCAGTTGCAGGAGGCTTGAGGTGCATTGCTCCACCTTATGCACAAAGTGCATTGGCCAGACCTGCAACAATGTGGCACCAGCTCCATCATTACTGGATGTAGATGAAGGAGAAATTGTGGAAGCTGGACCAGTTTCTCAGACAGTGATGAAGAGGATGATGACTGAATGTAATCTTCTAAATCTAGAGTTTTAAGGCTACTTTGTAAGCAGTTCAATTTGTGTATCATTGATTAAATGACACATCTAAGGTTCCTATATGATAAGAATACAGATATTACTAACTATATATGATTATATACCTCAAAGGTTTCCATGTCATACAAATTACTAGATACAAGTTCTTATATCCCAGAATTTAGAAGGTATAACTTCATATGTGCTGCTACAACAGATATTTTTACAACTCCAGTCAGCTAGTATATATAGAGGCCAACTAAGAATCACCTAACTGATGGTCATGTTGCACAAACTTTCCCTAACCCCTTAACTGTGGGGTTGTTGGAGGCGCGCCGTGCCCATCCCACGGGACAAATCCGCGCTCAGACTGATTTTTTTTTTTTTTAATATTTGCCAAAATCAGTTATTAGACCTAGAATATAATTATTAAATATGCATATGGCACATACCTTCAACTTTCTCCTGGGATTTTTTTTTTTTATCACTCGTCGACTTCCGTACGACTTTTTGAGACTTCAGAAGTTGGGTAACTAAGTCTCCACTTTACACTTCCCGACATCCCGTAATATGAATATCACTGCCTGATATTATTAACAGAAACACTATTCAATGATTTCCAAGTAGCTTGGAATCCATACTCCCCTAAAAAAATTCTGTTAAAGCAATGTAAAATACGAGCGCTTACAAGCTTCCCACTCGCACTAATTCGCTGCTCGTGCTCTGTAATTTCTTATTCATATACACACTCACACTTGATTATTTCTAGTACTTTATTACACTTATATACATCTACAGTCCTTTACTGTTTCCCACACGATGTTTAGTAGGGGTAGAGGTCACAGGGCCTTATATAATGGGTGCAAAAGCGGCAGAAATGGAGGGGCGCGACTGCGATGTGCTACCACAGTGAACTGAGAGGTCGTATCTCTGTAGCCACGAGTTGAAAATGTCACCTGTTAATGTATATGATAAGAAATAAGCTGTAGGAAATCTAGACAATACATAATAAATTAGGTAGTTCCATGTGAATATAAATATCACTCAGGCTTCTCCCTTCCTTTCTTATATACATTTATATTACGAGAATAGCTCATGCGGCATATTTCACGGGGGAAACACTGGAGAAATTAGCGAACGAGTGCAGGTTGGATGTTGCCAAGCGATAATTAGCCAATTCCAGATGTATGACACTATCAGTTACCTTATTTTTTTAATATATATATTTTTTTTTTGTATAAGAATAGGGCATAGAGCTCATTTCAATGGATGAAATCAGTGCAAAAATCCGGGGAAGATTTGCGTAGCGCAGAGCGGCTGAGCAGACGACATGAGAAGATAAGGGAGGGGATGTAGGGAGGGGAGTCTAGAATGGGGGAAAATGGCTAAATTGTCAACAATGGATGGGAGTACTGATGACATTAGCAGCTCTGACTATTGTTGGACATTGGCAGTGCTGATAGATGATACATTCACCACCTGAAAGCTTGGGCGAATTCAAAACAACACAGAATCAGAAAAGTGACGCCCCACGGTACGATCCATTGCCCTGAAGCGTCACCGAAGTGACGACCCGCGGTTAAGGGGCTAAAGAACCCATTTATTGTAAAAACAGAAATATGCAGATGAGTGGCAGGGCGATTTGTGAAATTCATTTACATCCAGCCAATAATACAGTTATATTCGTGTCATCCTATCAAATTATGATTTAATCTTTAAAATAATGGTTTTATTGAAATGGTTTATTGAAATACATATATTTTGACATCCTATTTGCATTGCTATCATGTTTGAAACCTGTGATATGAGAAAATCCCTAAGTGGTGACAATTTTGGACGTCATCTTAGATTACCACTGAAGCACAAGGGGACTATTAGTATGTTGTTCACGACAGTTTTCTGAACATATCCTGAAATTTTCAGCGTGTTTATAATTTGATCAGGTTTGACCTTATTTGATGCAAATGCTCTTGGAATATAGGTACCGTTTTAGTCGTCCCTGACTTAGGTTTCCCAGCCAGTTGGTTAGTGTTTTTTTATTTTTTCACATTTCAGTCTTCTCTTTATTTTCAGCAGGCTTTATTGTTTCTTGCAAATGTTTACAGAATTGCATTAAGCCCTCCTCAATCTCTTCGCAGGAGAAACCATCCTTTTGGTACCTACCATACAAGGCATCCTTAGTTCTAGGTAGAACCTTTAAGGACACAATTCTACAAAGCACACTGTTTGCTGCTTTAACATCTTCGTAAGTACCTAAAGCCTTTAAATTACAACTCACTGCAATCCGAAAATTTTGCAAGGAATCAAAATCATGTTTAGGTATGGGTATTTCAATTAGAGCCTTCAATAATTGGGTAATAACCTGTTCCCTGTCTTCATAATTCTGTCTTAGGATAGTCAAAGCCACCTCATAATTGTCTGCTTCCACAGGTAATTCCCTTGTCAACTTGTAAGGCATCCCCTTGACCTGTCCTAACAGATAGACGAGTTTACTCACATTGGGAAGATCTGTTCTGTCATGAACTACGCATCAGAACTGATCCCAAATGGATTTCCAATTCTGCTCCCCACCAAACGCTGGAAGCGTAATTTGTGGTAATGCAGCTTTACTCTGCTGTTGCACAACTTGTGTTTCTGCGATAGCATTAGCCAGTTTAGACTCAAACAGCTTCACGATTGTTATATATTCTTCTAATTTATTTTCAAACTTGGTAGTCTCCGTCTCCTAAATATCCTTAATCATCTTTTACCATTGCTACTTCTAAATTAATGTAACTTTCTTCATACTTAGTCCATCTGACCTTTAGTATATTCAAAAGACTACTTAATTTCTCCTTGGCTGAGGTGTTTCATTTAATAATTACTTACATCCATTTATAGCTCTCGTTACCCATTCTGCCTTACCACTGGATGACCCCTGTTACAAGGAAATAGAGAATTTGACTGATTTCTGATTTACTTATATCTATTATTTGAAATTTAATTTTACAACCACAGATTTATTTGAGCTCAGTAACTATTAATCATTTTAAATTTTAAGGAGTGTAGGGATTGGTTTTAGGTTATTAAACCTATATCCCTGGGTTGTTAAACCTCTGAGGTTATGTCTATATCTCCACACTCAGTTTCAAAAATAACCCAAATTTCTCTGAACTCAGAACCAGTTAACATCTTAATATATCATAGGACCACCCAAAATCTTGTACATTATAGAACTGTTCTTTCTTAACTCAATGGAATTTACAAATTTCGCCAGAACCGCTTCACTGGTGTGGTGATTCCAATGTATACCATCGGCGTTTAGAGTTGACTGGAAGGGTTTTGCATTAAAGTTGATAAAATCCTTTCACTTGCGTATCCTCTGCAACTTCCCATTAACGGCCCTGCTTACTATGACCAACCGGTGACCCATATGGTACGTTTCTAGGCTCAAGAGGAGTTATGGTTGGTTACTGAGGATTTACATGAACCTTTAGTGGCTCCTACTATGGCCAAAATGTTTCCAACAATTTCATTAACTTCCACATCTTCATTTCCTCCTAAGAAAAGGTTAGTACGATCATGCTCCCAGTCCAGTACGGTATTTAGTCGCTAATCATCAGAAAAAGAACTTGCCCTTCCACGAGGAGCCCTAGATACGTATTTCCGTGTCCGCTACTTCTACAGAATGCGGACATAAGCTTCGCCCCACAAACCCGACTTTGAAATTGTTCAACGCCTCTGAAAACATCTGTTTCCTCACTCAGAGCACCAAAAATTTATCAAAAATTTTATACACTTTTCTCTGATGAGTATTAGTCTAAACACGACCAATAATAGAATCTCTTAGGAAATTAGGTTATAATTGCTACTCAAACTCACCAGTAATTATATCCTTCATCTTTGCTAGTACCCCCCCGATTTGTTCAAATAATAAAGGTTACTCTGCTAGACAGAGTCGTGATAACAGATGAGGATGGGCATGAGATCTCGGTCGGTTTGCCTGGGGATTCCAAGTGTCCTGGGTGCGTTATTTACAACGTGCAGCTTGAATGAGCTCTTGGAACAGTGTGTGAAAAATGACGAGTCTCTATTCCCACATAGGATCCAGATATGCCATCTATTTATTCATTACAAGTAACTAACTACAGTCGAAATACTTCATGAAATATTGTAGAGGTCAAAATTTACCCTCTTATGAAATGACGGGAAATTTAGCCGCCAGTGTCATGAAAGATTATTTTTAAAATAACTCACCGTAGGAATCAGTGTTGAAAAGAATAGGGTGGCACCACCCATCGAGTGCTGGAAAAGTTATTCCTCCAAGAAAGTAAGATGAAGATTTCTGGGGCCTTGCAAATAGTATCTAGGGTAGCGTGTGCTGTTTAGAGTGGTAAGATAGTAATACACCTTGCGGGCCACTCAATCTCACGACAAAAACTCCCGAGGGGATAATAAGTTTCAAACACAACTTAAACTTATCCTAATATTTACTAAATCTAAACACTCAATTATAAGTAGATATTAGATCAAATTAAACATACGTTGCTTTACAGACTATGAATTCCTAGAAAACTGAAGTAAATAAATTCTCTTTCCTACTGAGATTATCACAGGGCAGACTAAATATAACAAGGATCAAATATTTCAAGTGTATGATCACTACATCTGATTGAATACTCGGAATATTATCACACTAAGATGTATAGTGTTCTTCATAGTTGGATATATGCCCAATTTTACATTTACAAACACTAATATATAAACTTCACCTCTTAACCTAATATTCAAAATAATTCTATCACACGGGTATCAAGCACTCTCACGGTCTCTAATGGACTCGTCAAGCAAACTCCCCGAAACACCACCTCCACAAAATACTCCAAGTCTGGAATATACACACTAACTCAAAAGTTATTCATAAATTGATACCACATTCAAAGAAAGATACTACTGGCTCAATATTTTAAAGTGGATGAATAATTGGTGCTTTTAGGGGAAACAATTACATGTGAATACCAAAACCCTATCAACCTAAACACTTCACACCGAAAGGATTGATTATTCTAATGGACCAGTCAATTCCACATTCGATTATGTGTAACAGAAAAAAAATGGGGGGGGGAGGATTTCAGTGTAACGGGCGTTAGGCGAGGGAGTTTCGAGCCACTCGGCTTCCACCACTCTGCTATTTTCAAATGAAGAACTCGATCTTCCACAACTTGCATCGGTGAGATGAGACGGCGTTATCTAGTCAGTTCAAAAGAAGCAGAGGGAAATATTACTAATACTGATGTATATGAGAATTTACTTCACACAAGTACAAAGGAAGGGGGGGAAATAGATGGACTCTAGAGCCACTGACCTGCATCGGTGAGATGAGACGGCGTTATGGCGTTCCCAGGCACTCACACGGTCTGCACAAGCTCAGCTTACTCTAACATTAGGAACTGGCTATGACTTCGACTGATCTCTCTGCAGCATTTCAGTTTACACCTATTAACAAGGAATATGAAAAATGTGTTCACATTCGACGGACACGGATTGGTTGACTTACGGTGTTTAAAATTTTGTAATAAGCGTATGGGATTAACAATTACACGGAAGCCTAAACAAACGAGTGTTTGAACTAATTACATCCATGTGTCGCGATACGTATCTATCTGCGAGTGTAACACAAATCTTATAAAAGGTTACAAATTTCTATTATCGGAAATTAGGATCTAACTAAGCTTTAATTCACTACTACGTAGTACAAAAATGATGATATCACCAAGCCGGACTTACATATTTCGAATTCAAAGTATGAAGACAGATTTTCGCGATTAGTAATCTCTTACTTAAAACCTACGCCTCTATCCATACGCGAGAATATAGCGGCCTCATGCCTCTTACTCACATAATTGGCTCTATACAGTTCCTCTATTAATAGTGTATCACTTTTGCTATAAATATCAACAGGGAACAAGCCTGAATGTGGAATTTGATGATCACTCCCTACATATAACAGATGAATCACAATCTGGGGTTCAAGGCTACACTTACTTTATACTCACACTAACTTCTATCATACTTATACTAACCCAGGCTATACTCAAATTTCCCTTAAAATTACGGCTACAATATACCAGGTAAATCTAACTTAATTTAATCTTAGTTTTATTAAACTAAATCCAAATATTCCCTTTATCGATGTCTATCTATCTATTGCCAGACACCTTAATCCTGTATAGGGTGGCCACTAACAAATCGCCTCCATGTCACCCTGTCCCCTGCCATTTCATTGTTTTGCTCCCAGCTTACACCCCCCCTCTATCATATACCTCTCCACTCCATCCCTCCATCTCATCCTTGGCCTCCCCCTCCCTCTCCCCCCCTTCACCTCACTCATATACACTCACCTCGTCAGTCTCTCACTCACCATCCTCTCCACATAGCTAAACCACTTTAATGTGTTTCTCCAAACGCTTCCTATCACATCCACATCCACACCACAAAGCTCCTTCACTTCCTCATTTTATCAGTCTGTCTCTCCATGTGACTCCACGTGCTCAAATAACTCATTACATTTATCAGTGTAAATATCAATGTAAATAGGTATTAACCAGTCACGTCCTGATTGATTTTCTACCTTCGATACACTCCAGTCCCAAGGAATTTTGGGGAAAAAATTTGGGTCTCAAACCTTCGCTATTGGTGAAAAACATCGAGAATTCATAGAGAAATCGCCCTCCTGAGCCTATAAATGGTGCTACAGGTGATGAGTCAGCCTTACCATTCATTCTTTCTCAGGGTATCTGGCCTCAAAGAAAACGAACTATGGGAGGCTAAACTAATTCAACCCACTTTGAATTACGTATTTATTTATTTGTTTATTTGGTACGAATATATGTGTAGTAGAAGACAATATTGGTTTTCACAGTTATATAGGCAATAGAAGCATTGTTCAGTCACTAAACACATCCACATATGGCACCTTCCTTTATGACATTACCACCTCATCACTTCTGTTTGTTTCTTGCTCTAGCTTCTTTATTTCTTTGTCCTCCACCTCAGGAATCACTTTCACCTTGAATTTAGTCATTAGTGAGACTGTGGGGCAACATGTTTTTACTGGTCAGGTCACTGCTAACCTGTGAATTGCCGAGTGTTGGGGGGAGGGGGGGAGGGAGGGTCAGGTGGGGCCAGACAGTAGATAGATTATAGTCTCCCACATATGCCTACCAAAAATCACCTGTGAAACTTGAAAATTGTGCAAATTATGAACCTTGCTAGACTCATCGACGTTCCTGTACATCGATGGGTCTAGCTGTGACAAAACGTTGCGACGTTCCCATATGTCGACGGGATGCCTCTGGTTAAACTCGCCTCAGGTTTTCATCATCAGGACACATCGTCCTGCCATACAGGTGCAGTTTTGTCAATGGAAAATTCCTAAGTATTTACATGTATTTACAATATAGTTGTCCACATGGGTTAAATGCAGTAGCATTTAATTTATCAATAATAAGAATTATTAAACAGAACGTAACCTCTGGGTTATAAAACCACTTGAATTAGTCATTATGGCTCTCCGGGTTTTCCACTGCTTTCAAAAGGGAAAACTGTTATGAAAACAAGAGTGCAACCACTCTTGGGGAAAATATTTCCCACATGCCGTCTGTAATTGATGATCACTCCTATCTCCTTCTTTGATATGTGTAGGGTTGAACTTCCTAGCTTATAATTCTAGTCTGGTCTTCTTCTACTTTTACCAAGCTTAATTATATGGCATTTGTCCACAATGAATTCCATTTACAATGCTCCAATCATGAAGCTTATTTAATACTTCCGCAAGAGTCTGTGTTTGTAATTCTCCATCGTACTTTTGCATCATCAGCAAATATATTTAGATAGCTCCCATTTCCAATGTTGCTGTCAGTGTCATTTATATATACAACAAATAATTGGTGCCAGCACTGAGCCCTGTGGAATCCCGCTTGTCACTTCTCTCAATAATGAGTAATTTTTACTTAGTGTTGTTCTCATTTCCCCTTTTTTGAGAAAATCTTGCATCCATCAGCACAGATTACCTTGAAATTCTCCTCGATGGTTGTTTCCATTTGTCTTTGGTGTGGTACTCCGTTGAATACTTTCTTCAAATCTAAACATACTATTTACCCATCCATCTCTTGTCTGTAGCGTTTCTGAAACTCTAGTTGCTTAATAGATTAGTAGCACAAGATTTTTCATTTCTAAAGCCGAACTGTCTTTCTGTTATCATATTGCATTTTTCCAGGTTCTTTACCCAAATTTTTCTTATCAGCTTTTCTAATATCTCACTTACAACACTGGTCAGAGATAGTGGTTTGTACCTGAGAGGATTCTGTTTATTTCCTTTCATGAATAGGGGGACAATGTTTGCCTTCTTCCAAGTATCAGGTAGTTTTCCTCGACTTAAGAATTCCTTGAATATTAAACATACTGGTCTGCTTAACTCTTCTGTACATTCATGTAACACCCAACCTGAAATTTTGTCAGGACCATTTGCTTTTCTTTTGTCTACTCTTCCTGCACCTCTTTTTCCAACATTCGTATATCTGGTAATGTGTGTGGGCACATATTTTCCTTATCAAAATTACGTTCTTCTGTAAAAACTGATTGGATTTTTTTGTTAAGAACTTCACAAATATCTTTCTTGGATATATAGATTATCCCTTCATCCATGATGGACTGTATTTTATCTTTAACTTTGGTTTTGCTTCGGTTGATCACTACATTTATTTTTGACTTCCTCAAAAAGTCTTCCTTCCTTATCCTTGTGTAATCATTAAATTGCTTGCCTGTTTGTAGTTGTTATATGCCCTCTCACTATTGTGTCTTCTGTATTGCACAGCAAGTCTCTTTTTTCTTTTGATGTTTTGCATTTTGTATTAAACCATTTCTTTATACTTATTTCTGTTTCTTTGAGCTGATGGATCTAATTTTGGACTCCTGTTTCTTACAATTCACAGAATTTACTTAATATAACTTGTCCTCTAAGCTCCATCACCCAATTTATTTCTAAGTACTTCTTTACGTCATGATAGTTGGCCATTTTGTAGTTTAGGCTCTTTTTGCAACTTTCATTTTTGTTAACTGCATCATACTCAATCCTGAAATAGGAATTTAATACTACACGGTGGCCTTTGCCAAATGGAGGGTGATACATTATGTTGTCGGGATCATTATCTTCCCTAAATATAAGCTCTAACAATGATGAATCTTGTAGTCCTTTTTTTCTGGTGCTTTGCTTTACATGTTGGGTTAGGAAAAACTCCTGCACATGATCGGTGAGCTTTTGATCCCACAACTTTCATAGCTTCTTACATCTAAAGTATTCCCATTTATGTTTGTATTTAAATATTCAGTTAATATATTTTTTTCATATTTCTCTTCCATTCTGTGTAGTAGGGCTCGTAAACTCTGAATTGTAATTTCTGCCAGGTCATCATATTCGTCTTTTTCCCAGGCATGCATAAATTTCTCACGATTACTTGTTCTTCAGGTATGTTGATCCCTACTGCAATTAATTCTACTTGTGGGGGTCTTTCTTGTTCAGTCCCTCTGATTTGTAGATTTTTGTGTTAATATAACTCCTTTTTAAAAATTTCTATCTTTTCCATATATTGTATTGTATTGTGTGTGTGTGTGTGTGTGTGTAGTGTGTTTAGCGTGGGTTGCGTAGGGTGTTTGGCGTGTAGTTATTTTGTGCGATGTTTCGTGCGACTGGTGTGTACTGTGTATGGTGCTGGGTGTATATTCTGTTCGATCTGTGGTGTATCGTGTGTTTGGAGTGTGATGTGCGGTTTTTAGTGTATTTAGTATGTGGAGTGTAGTCTACTAGATGTGTGTGTGTGTGTGTGTTTGTGTGTGTTTGTGTATGTATGTGTGTGTGTATGATGTGGTGTGTCGCGTCATGTATAGTATTTGGCGCGTGATGTGTGGTGTGGTGAGTTAG
>JAGKTI010002794.1:0-16533 GCA_018397915.1 Birgus latro
TTTTGGTTTGTCTTCATTGTCGCATTCATGCTTTTGACTATCAACCTCTCCCTCTTTAGTTCTTCCATGCAACTGCCCTACATGTTTTATGTTGGAATTTCGTGTATATAAAAAAGACCAGTTTTCCATTTATGATTACACTGGTTTCACTAACGTCACTGAATGACGGCAGATTAATTTGCTTCTTGATAGCAACACAAGTAGTAAGTGGTTGTTCTTGGGCACACGTATTAATCCGTCTGTCTTGGTCTTGTGCTACGAGGGGCTCCAGTAGCAAATTTCCAATGTTCTACCTCTATATCGCTTATCTATCTGTTAACTGTTAAGGTGCCAGTATATCTGTCTTACTGGAATATTTGCTAAATAAAGCAATAATCTGCTTGCACCGATAGGCTGTAGTTTCTTGTTGATCAATCTTGCTTTCAGGCTTTCAGCACTTACGGGTTTACCCGCGTAGAGAATTAAATGTGGATAATAATATATCTTTAGATGTTTATTTTTCTGATTTGATGACACTAATGATTTCGAAATTACGATTATCTGCGGGTTTTATTTTATGGGACATACTTCCTTCAGTGATTTTGAACGGAAAATAAGTATTACGAGAGTTTCTCCGCATTTTAACCCTGAAACTGTTGAGTGATAGGGAGTGCGTTTCACATTATTTCGTACTGCTAAGCCTCAACTTTAGTGTATTGTGATTTCCTCTTTCGTAATGCGAGATATACACGGTAAAAACACTAGTATATTACTTTTTGGTGTTGTTTACCCAAATACTGCTCTTTCCGGTGTGTAATATAGAAAATATAACATGGCCGTGACAGTTGCCAGCTACCACTTTCTGAGCGAAAGGTACTGGGAATCGGGACATCACTTCTTTGGGCGTTGTACCAGCTCGGAGCCACGATCTATTCCAACCTCTACAATCTGCTCTGGGCTGCAGACGTGGGTGAGGGGATCTCACACTTATTTGATTGTGAGGGATGGGGAGGAGGTACATCTAGCTCTCTAACATGCTCCCTCCACGTTTGGCCCTATAGACTGGCTATCTCATGCGGTGTGCGAGTTTTTCGGTTTTACATTGTTTTTTTTTTCTTATACTTGTTTGGCCTATTTCCCCTAACTGTGGGTGATGGCCATTAAGCTCTTCCCCCCCCCCAAAAAAAAAAAGATTTTGGGGAGCGACTTTTATGCACAGTTGTGGAAAGTGCAGACGTTTTTTTGTGTGCTCTCTCCTCTAGATTTCAGGGCTGCCCGGCAGCATTGTTTTTTCTTTTTCATCCTTCTGCTGATGTCTAGGTTTAGCTAGTTCTCATTTACCCTCCTTCCCAGTTAGTTTGGTACAGTAGGTGTCTGTTCCTTTATAATGAGCTTGCCTTTGCTTACGTGCCTCTGGAGGGTCCCCCCCACTGATCGCTCTGGGGTGTGAGTAGGCATAGACATGGCCTTCCGAGTGTGGTTTGAGAGGGCAATCTCAGCCTAAGGCTTTTTGTCCCAGGTATGTTGTCTCTTGCTAATTTTTTTTTCCTTCTCACTTCCCCCAAGGGGGAAGTGGTTACTATGACAGACGCCCCTGCTGCCTCCCCCCCACCCTTTCATGGGGGCATGTGGATCTGATGAATTGACTGATAGACGGACTGACCGCCCCCAGACTGAATGGCCCCAGACTCAATCCGCGTTTGACATTGATGAATATAATGCCCAGTTCGTCACCCTCCATGCTCTTACACTCACTTGAGCAACCTCAATCAACAAAGTAATTGCTAACTGGGCTGAAGAGGTGAAACAAGTTAAAAAAAATACTTGCTAATGGAGACCTGCTCATTAAACCTGTCAACTCATCCCAGGTTAAAGACTTGCTTAAATTGTGTAAATTCCACTGTAATGATGTCGAACCGAGGATCCCGCATGCCATGAATTCCTGCAAAGGTGTTATCACCTGCAGGGATCTCATGGTTATGGAAGAGGACGAGATCATACAAGAACTTGCTCAAAAGGATGTAATCGATGCCCGGCTTATTACTGGATATTACGAAGGCGTGAGAACGAAGACTGCCACTATTATCTTGAACTTTGGCAAAGTTTCACTCCCAGCCCATTTCAAAGTTGGCTACGAAATTGTTAACTTAAGACCATATATCCCTAACCCACTTCGTTGTTTAAGGTGTCAATTATATGGGCACAATGATAAGACTTCTCATGCTTCCAAGTCAGTCTCTGGCAGGTGTGCAACACTGGGTCATGATAATGAATACTGCACACCTGAGACTTTCGGCTGCTGTCACTGCAAGGGTGCTCACTCCACTTCCTCGAGAGATTGTCCCAAGTGGAAGGAGGAGAAAGTGGTGTGCGCAGTGAAGGCGACTGAGAGCATCTCTTACTACAAAGCTAGAAAAAGGCTGAGTTGCATGCAACTCCCACATCGAATAGGTTGTATGCTTCAGTTGTGATGTCCCGTCCTGTGATGTGCTCTGTCGAAACACAGACTGCCTCTGCCCCTGTTCCACTTGACACTCACTCTACCTCTATATCTCAGCCTCCTGTATGCTCCAACTCTCTAACTGACATCCCTAAAGCTTCTTCATACTCACAGGCTGCTGCTGCCTCCCAGCCAGTAAAGCCTAAACCTAAGTCTGACAAGGCTAATAGGAATAACTTCACCACCCTTTCCAAGACACGTCCTCACGTACTTCATGATTCTGGTCCAGCAGAGGAGAGAAGAGTTAGCTCTTCCTCAGGGGAGTTATTGATGATCGAATGGAGGTTTCCATTAGTAAGCACCGGGAAAGGTCCCCCGGCAGCCACTCGCCTAGCTGCAGGGGGCATAAAAAAACTAAGCTCAGTGGCCACCCCTGTAGTAGACTGTAGCACCAGTCAAACATAGCGGTATTCCCGAGGTGGATGGCAAGGTGGTGAGATGGAGAGCAGGAGCTCCCGTTTCACCAGCCCTCAGGACCTGAATCTACCATCTCTCTTTGCTGAACATTTCCAGTGCTTTCATTTATACAGAGAGTAGGCCAGCATACTCTCTTAATGCATCTACCTTTAACTGTCTACACCACACTACATGCACATAAGATATCACACCTATTTCCACTCCCTTTAGCAATGGCCGTTGCATTATTACTAGCAAACGAGGTGGTATCTCGGATTGCCCCCACCGGCCGGGTAGGGCTGACGGCACAGGGTCCTCTCAACCGCCATCAAGCGACTGTACCGGCAGCAACTGTTGCCAATTCTATCCATGCTCGTCAGCGAAGAAGTGCAGGTGCGGGCTTATTCTTCACCAATATTCGTGATCTCAGTACCAATCTGAATTCAGTTCATTTTTTCCTACAGTCCATATCCCCTCTGGCCCTGTTCCTCACAGAACCATAAATCTCTCCCTCTACCGAAATATCCCCATTTTGTTTTCCTGGTTACCATCTCCTCACAAACTTCCATAACAAGGGTGGCACCTGTTGTTATATTAAATCTGAATATGCAGTTGACACTGTTTTAAACTTCACTTCAACTAGATTTGATTACCCACTGTATAAAGTAAATTATCTAAATATTGCCAAATACATCTGTGTAGTCTATCACTCCCCTCAATGCTATTCAGAACCCAATATATTTTCTCCATATCCACACAATTGAATAACCTTAACCTTGCTCTTAGCACCAAAATTGCCATTTTGGGTGATTTTAACGTACATACTGTTGAATGGTTATTGCATTCTCCCAGGACTGACGATGCTGGTCTAGAGTACAAGCTGTTTGCAGAATCGTTTAATCTCACGCGGTTGGTAATGAAACCAACCAGAATACCGGATAATCCTGACCATAATGCCCATCTCCTGGATCAATTCCTGACAAATAATCAGTACAGGATACAAGTACTGTCACCACTTGGATCCTCTGACCAAATCTCATCAAAGCCTCATTAATTAGCTCCCCAAACCTCCCTGAACCTGTCAGGATGACCTGATGGCACATTGATAGGGCAAACTGGGATGGATTTAGAAATTATGTTGCTGACATTCCATGGCAGTCTTTCTTCTCTAGTGATGTCATTTCTGCCCAGACCCACATTAATGACTTAATACTAGCTGGTATGGACTTATTCATACCAAAGTCAATAGCTTACCAAAAGATCGAACTCTCCAAAATGGTTTGATAGCAACTGTGCCAGAGCAACAGCCCAAAACTCATTAGCATATAACTCTTACTTAAAATGTAAAACATCTGAATCACTCTGTCAATTTAAAATTGCTAGAAACCATGCAAAAGCTGTAATAAATCTCGCTAAATCAAACTTTCTTCAAAATGAAGCATCAAAACTACTTACAACCCAGCTGACAGTAAATATTCTGGTCAACTCTCATTTCTTTCAATAATAACTTTAGCAAGTCATCATCCATTCCCCCACTAAAATCTTCAGATGGCAACATTACAAATGACCCGCGTGGGAAAGCGAATATCTCTGCGAGTACATTTGTCAGAAATTCGACCATAGAGGAAGTCAGCCAGAACGTTCCAGTACTAGAACTTGACTCTTCCGAAATTGTCCCACTTAAAATACAGACAAGATACTTAAAATCCATCCCAGACAATTTACCAACCAACAAACCTCCAGGCCCGGATGGAATTCCTCCAACTGTGTTGAAAAAGTGTTCGTCAGAACTTACCTCTATTCTAGCTAAAGTATTCGGACTATACATACATACTTCTTCAATCCTTAATTCATGGAACGAAACCAATATCCACCCAGTTCCCCCAAAAGGAAACTCCTCTGACCCCTCTGATTACAGACTAATAGCTGTCACATCTTCTCTTGGTAAGGTATTTGACATTTTAATAGGCACATAATTAAACATCTTGAATCCAACAACTTAAGTGGTGATAGATAATATGGTTTTTGCCACGAAAGATCCACCATTGACTTACTCAATCTCCTGACTCATATCATCCATCAATCAACTGACAACATGGCGAAACTCATGCAGTAGTCCTTGATATTTCTAAAGCTTTCGATAGAGTGTGGCACCGTTCCCTGCTGTCCAGACTCCCTTGTTACGGACTTACGTCTTTTGCGTCTCAGCTTTCCTCATATCTCAGTGACAGTAAAGTAAGAGATGATGTATATTCCAATTTCCACTCAATTAACACTGGCGTGACACAAGGATCAGTTCTGGGGCCATCCCTGTTCCTGGTTCATATTAATGATCACTTATCTGTCACCCACAACCCCATCCATTCATATGCAGATGACTCAACACTTCACAGTTCATTCACACTCAAACATCCATTTACAAAGTCTAATAATCTCCAGCCATCTCCATAAAACAAGACTTATCTAAGATCAATGAATGGGGACAAAACAACCTTGTCTCATTTAATGCTAATAAAACCAAATGTATACAGTTTACAAATAGACAGATAATGCTAAATTCGTATATTACCTTCAGTGCTACTAATATTCCCACCTCGAAAAATATTGAAATTCTCAGTGTATCACTTAAGAATACCCTCAGCTCGACCTCTTATAACAGATCACTTGCTAAAACCGCCTCAAAGAAACTTGTATTATTGTACAGAGTCCGTAACCTCTTCACCGACGAGCAGTTAGCTATAATTTGTAAGAGTCATGTGCACTCTCAGTTTGAATATTGCTCGCCCTTATGGAATGGACGTGGAGAGGTTGCACTAAAACAACTAGACAAAATTCAGAAGAAAGCTGTTGGAATTATTAATAACCCTGCTATTATAAAAAAAAAAAAAAAAAAACTACCTCCCCTACAAGTAAGAAGGAATGTTGCCTCCATTGCATTATTTTACAGATATTTTTATGGCAAATGCTCTGACGAATTTACGTCCATTGTGCCACCTCTCCATGCCTTCCCTAGTGCTACACGGGCATCTGGTAGCGCTCATGACTCGAATGTCACACAGCCAAACTGCAGAACTTCTACCTATCAGAATTCTTTTATTCCCTGAACTGTATCTATCTGGAACTCGCTTCCCTGGAGTTGTTTCCCCCCAAACTTCAACACAAAGCTGTTCAAGCCAAACTGTTACAGATATTTTACGAATGGAGGACGCCAATAATCTGGTGTATGGATTATTTTTAATATTCATTTGTTTTTCCTTCCTCTGTTGTTAGTAAAAAAAAATTCTTAAACCGTCGCATTCACTGTATTACAATGGAATTTTAGAACTCTTGGGAATAAACTCCAATGTATAGCAATCCTGCTATCTATACACAGGCACGATGTTATTTGTTTACAGGAGATGCACATGGTGGATCACCCTGATCCTCCACAATTCAAACACTATCACTCGTATTGAAGATATGATGGTCACGGATTTGCCATATGCAATTTTCATACATAAATCACACCCACAAATGGAAGTGGTTCTAAATTCTCCTCTGGAAGCTGTCGCGTGCAGAGTAAAATTTAACAACATGTATCTGTCTATTTGCTCTCTCTGCTGTCCACCACATGGCCCCATTGATAGGGATGCTTTGAATTCACTATCTGAACATCTCTCTGGGAACAAGTTAGTGCTGGGCGACTTTAACGCCCATGGCTACCACTGAGGTAGCTAGAGGATCGATGGTCTTGGCGAGCAAGTTGCCTACATAATACTACAGTCCAACCTCTCTCTTCTCAACGACAAAGAGCGACTAGTGTAGATGATCGTACTAGTAACTTTTCGGCTATTGACCTGTCCCTGGCCTCCCTCAGGGAATACATCAAGATTTCTCATTGGGCCCATATGATGACTCCTTGGGAAGCGATCATTTATCCATCTGTCTTACTTATACACACAACATTGTTTCGGACCTTCACCTCCAAAATTTAACTATAAGAAAGGAGACTGGGGATTCTTCTCAAGGATTTAGATATATTTGGGGATACCATAGATGTAGGAGTCGAAAATTTAACCAGTCCCATATAACATGTGCCTGAGACTGCTAGTCCCAAGACTTCTACAGTTCATGCGAAGCACAAAGCACGTTGGTGGATGCGGATTGCCAACAAGCATTAGCAATAGGAGATACAGAATTGTATTAGTCAGCCAACTGAGGAAAACTTCATTGCATACAAACAGGCGCATGCTGAGGCGAGGAGAATAATAAGAAGGGCCAACGTGACTCCTGGCGTCTTTGGTGTCCACGATAAATTGACCTACTTCACTCAGTAAAGTCTATCTATCTATCTATTGCCAGATGCCTCAATCCCGTAAGGGGTGGCCACAGACAAATCGCCCCCATGTTGCCCTGTCCCCCGTCATTTCATTTTCCTGCTCCCAGCTCACCCCCCTCCCCCCCTCCTCATATACCTCTCCACTCCATCCCTCCATCTCATCCTTGGCCTCCCCCTCCCCCTTCCCCCCACTCACATGCACTCTCCTCGCCAGTCTCTCACTCTCCATCCTTTCCACATGTCCAAACCATCTCAGTGTGTTTCTCCTAACGCTTTCTATCATATCCACATCCACACCATAACACTTCTGCACATCCTCATTTGTCAGTCTCTCTTTCCATCTCCCCATGCTCCTCTCAAATAACTCATTTCCACTGCTCTCTTTCTTGACTTCTGTTTCTCCAACAAGGTCCAAGCTTCACTTCCATACGTTAGAGTTGATATCACAATACTGTCATTTAGTAGCTTTTTCACTTCCATGCTCACTTCTCTGTTTCTTATCACTGCTTTCAAGGAACCAGCAATCTTTCTTCCCTGTTGCACCCTTTCAAGCACTTCACCCTCTAACTTCCATCCTTACTCATCACATTACCTTTAGATTCCGTTTCTTACACAGTCTCCCAGACTCATCCACCAAGCCTTGCAGCTCCCCTTTGCTTTCACTTAACATAGTATCATCTGCAAACAACAGTACAGGGATTTTCCAAACACTACCCTCTCTCACTAGGGCCACTCCAACATCCACTGCCCTACCTTGTATCTCTTTTAAAACCCCATCTATATACAGATTGAACAACCATGGAGAAATGACACATCCATGTTTCAATCAACCTTCAAAAAGAAAAATTCACTCAGTTCACTATCCACACACACTACAGCCTTAGCACCCTCATACATACTCTTCACGGCCATCAACAGCTTCCCATCTACTCCATATATACTTTCATTCTCTATGTTCAAGAATTCCTTAAAGTGTTCTCTCCTTCTGCTCACCTTTTTCCCCTTTTCCACTATACTCGGTTTCAGGGAGTCTGACGCACTGATTTTGCCAGCTGAGGACGTGTGGATTTGGTAACACTGCGCGATGCCCTAGGGCGTTGATTGGTCTATTCCCGATGTGTTTGAACGTGCTCCAAATTGACTTTGTATTCCAACCAATTCCCTCATTTATATATAAGATACCGGATTATACAGACACAAATTAAAGCAATGATATCCTTAATGATAAATATGTGCCTTTTAAATTATTAGAGATAAACCTGAGTGACACTGATAACAAAACTAAGTAAAGTCGCGACTGGACGCATACGGACAACAGTCAGCGGCTGTGGCGGGAATTCAGACGTTCATAGCAAGGTGATTTCGAGGTCCTGTGAAGGCTTGAATGATCTCTTGAAGACCACCACTACTACACAGTGTCACAGTGTACAGTCTACACCATGCCCTTCATTACCTCATCTGCTAATATGCAATCTTACCCTAGATATGCTTAGCTTATCTTCTAATAATTATGATTTGTGTAAGCACACACACACACACACACACACACACACACACACACCTCATTGGGGCCAGCACATGCTGTTCTCGATATACTGTACATGTACATTTTCATTACCTTCATAGGTAACAGTACGAGTGGCTTTAAAAATCTGCATTAGTTTCTATTCAGTCAGATTCAGTAAAATTAATATTCTTACATTAATAAGTTTGGTGTTTGATTTTCCTGAACATTTTCATAAGTATCATAAGAGAGACAGACATACAGACAGACAGACGGACACCCTATCCCTGGCCACCATGCACCCTTTCCTCGAGCAGGACGTATCTCTGACCCCTCGACAAAGTGGAGTCGGGAAAGTAATGGATTACATCACTGTAGAATGAACCGAATATTTGTTAATGGTGGAAAAAAGGAAGATTTGATAAAAGTAAACCCCATAAGAAAATAATAGTTGAACTATGCTGCTATAATAGATCCGCGTGCGATGTGAACGAAATCAAACATAATGAAATGAATTTAAATCAGTCGCTGACTGTTGTCCGTATGCGTCCAGTCGAGACTTTACTTAGTTTTGTTATCAGTGTCGCTCAGGTTTATCTCTAATAATTTAAAAGGCACATATTTATCATTAAAGATATCATTGCTTTAATTTGTATCTGTATAATCCGGTATCTTATATATAAATGAGGGCGTTGGTTGGAATATAAAGTCAATTCGGAGCACGTTCAAACACATCGGGAATAGACCAATCAACGCCCTAAGGCATCGCGCAGTGTTACCAAATCCACCTGTCCTCAGCTGGCAAAATCAGTGCATCAGACTCCCTGAAACCGAGTAATCTACCATTTTTATCTTTCACTCCCCAGCTAACTTCTGTGGCACCCTGTCTAACTTTCGTTACCTCTTTCCAAAACATTTTCTTACATTCCCTCCACTTTACACTCTAATTCGTTCCAAATTCCTCATCCATTCTCTTCTTACTTTCTCTTACTAATCTTTTCACCTCTATTTCCTCTCTACATATAACTCTCTCTTCCGTCTCTGAACTTCTTCCATGCCCCTGTTTCTCATCCACTCACTATATGCTTTCTTCTTTTGTGCCACAGCCTGCCTCGCCTTTCAGTCCACCATGCTGTTCCCTGTACCCCCTTTCGTCTTCTCTTCACCCCACACACCACCTCACATGCTGCACATATTTCCTCCGTGAATATCTTGCACACACAATCCACGTTCCCCATCTGCTCCAATCTATATTTAGCCAGTCGCTCCTCTACTTCCCTCTTTTCTTCTCGCTTTTTTCCATCCTCTTTCAACTTTTCCACTCTCCTTGTATGTACTACTTCCTCCTGTCTTTCCCCACTTCTATTTCTGATCCACTATTAAAATATTAAATAATGAACGCCCTTACATCTCTGTTACCACCTTGTAGGTGAATAATAAAATCTATGGCGATCCCATTGACGTATCTACCATCCTCGCCAGGAGTTTTCCTCTTGTAAGTAGTTCATTCAAGTATGATCAGCGTTATCAACATCATAAATGCACCCCTGAGCTAAAGATATTAGACTTTGCCACAGAAGACGTAGACCTCCCGTACAACCACGAGTTTATGCTAGATGAACTGCTCCTTGCCCTTAAATTCTGTAAAGACACCAGTCCTGGACCAGATATTATCACGTACGGTAAGATCCAGCATCTTAATCAGGACAACCTGATTAAGCTGTTAGCATTGTACAATGAGCTTTGGGCGGCCCGAACGTTCCTAGACTCAAGGTACTGCGCAATTCATACCGATACTCAAAGAGGCTGGTCGTCTTATGAATCCCACTTCATTTCGTCCTATTGTGCTGACTTCGTATCAGTGTAAGGTCGTGGAACGTGGTTAATAACAGGCTTCTTTTTGTTTCAGAGTCGAAGAATTTTTAAATGATCAACAGCGTGGCTTCTGTTACTACAGAAGTTCACTATATCATTTATTGAAATTTGGAGCATTGTATTGCAGAAGCATTTGCCAATAAAGAATTCATGATACGGGTGTTCTTGGACATCCATAAAGCCTATGACAAGATATGGTGACACAGTATCCTAATGAAACTCTATGCTTATGTTTTAAGAGGTAATTTGCATATTTTTATTTCCAGTTTATTAAGGGACTGAACTTTGTCTAATTGCCCCACAACAAAACATCAGATATATTTATCCAAGAGAACGGGGTGCCTCAGGGATGTGTGCTTCGTCCCACCTTATTTAGTATTGTGATCAGTGATATTCTGTCATCAGCTCCCATCCCAAGGAATCTTAAATACTCACTCTATGCTGACGAATGTGCAATATGGCACTCTTCCCGTAATGCACAATTTTCGGCTGGGCGGATTAAAGCAGCCCTTGGTTCCGTCCGTCCACCAATGGGCCTTGCAGTGGGGATTTGTTTTCCGTTCCTAAGTGTGCCTCTGTAGTTTTCATTAATCGTTACGTCCCTGATCTGCGTTTAACTTTGGATAAACAGCTGGTACCTTTTCAAAGTTCTGTAAAGTTTTTGGGCCTCCACTTTGACCCCAGACTGAATTTTAAACTTCAAGTTAATAATTTGCTTGCTCCCTGTGATAAACCATTAAATGTCCTCAGATAGCTAGTGGGTACTACTTGGGGTGCTGACAGAAAATCTTAAATTAATGGTGTATAAGTCCCTTATTAGATCCAAGCTAGAGTATGGTGCACAGGTGCGGCATTCGACGCCACTCTGAGGAGGTTGGATGTGCCGCAGAGTAAATATTTGCATATGTGTCGTGGAGCCGTCAAGTGTACCTGTGTAGCTCGAATGGAAGTGGAGGCAAATATGCCTCCACTCCATATTCGCCGAGACCACCTGGCACTGTCCTCCGGTGTAAGGGCAATTAGAAAAAGTAATATCAGCAACATGGACTGTATCCCCACCCCCCCCTGCGTCATTACCACCATCTTATGCGGGAGGTGGGGGGTTCGTTGGCCACTTGCCGTTTGCCTCCATTTACTTGGTGTGGACCTCAGTGTCTGTGACAAGATGTGAAAAAATATAGCTCCTTGGGAACCATCCAGCTTTACCGTTGATGTTTCATGGCTGCTAGCACCAAAGGCCAAGGCACCGGAGGCTGAGGTTCACCACTTCTTTCATAACATCATCGTTCGTCTCTTGTAGTCCCACCAACATTACACAGGTGGCTCCAAGTCGAGTAAATGTGTGGGTGCTTGTGTGAAGCCGACTGAATGTTTCTTCATGTATCGGTTGCCGACTCATACATCTGTGTTTACCTCTGAACTTTTTGCGATTGACAAAGCCATAGACTATGCTCTAAATTCAGTGCATAACTCGTTTGTAGTATTTTCAGATTCAAAATCAGCCCTTCAGGCAATTGTTGCTTGCACTACAGATTCTAATGAGATTCAGGGCAGCATTGTTAATAAATTGCATTGTGCGACAAGTCCTTCACCCTGATTTGGGTGTCTGGTCATTGTATCTACGGCAATGAGCAGGCTGACTTACTTGCAAAGTCGGCTGTGGAACTTGAGGAGACTTGGGACGTTCCTCGGGATCTACGGTCGAGTCTCTCTCTCTCGGAAAGATATCAGTAAATATTCTGGAGCAGGGTCAGTAGACCAGACTAGATATTCCAAAATGCAAGCCGTACCCGGGAGACTGGGATACTGCTACCGTCCCAGTCGCCTGTGAGAAAAGTGTTGGCGCGTTTGCCTGTTAATTCCACCATAACTCATAGGAAAGCATATATTGAAAGATGATTTCCACCGGACTGTGACAACTGTGATGCGGTGTTATTTATCAGTCATATTATCCTGCGCTGTCCGTGATATATTCGTGAACGTACTTCACTTATAAATTACTGCAGCGCAGCAGATGTCTCCTTCACCCTTTCTACCATCCTGGGTAATGAGGATATTGATATGACTGATAAATTGATGGCTTTCTTGAGAGAGACGGGATTAATCAAAGTGATGAGACTTTTTTAGTGTATGGTTATGATTTTTATCCAGTGTAAACATGTTTATGTTCTGTTATTAATTAGGGTTGACAGTTGACGTGTTTGAAATAGTTCCTGCTTCCGACTGATCTATTGATGGATGTCCCCTACATTAAACCACGTCCCTCGCCTGACAGTCAGCAGCTGATGAGGGCGAGTGTGCAATATAGAAAGGTACTGGACATTTTCAGTCAATGGTGTTCTGTTGGGTGAGGTACTTCAGATTTGTATATACGTAAATTCTTTTTCCATTGTGTAAAAGTTTGTTGTAGGAGTGCTACGGTTGTACTTGAGGGGGATGTTTGTGACAGGGCGGTGGGTTCTGAGGAAGATCAATAAGCTGTGTTAAATAAAAACAATGCAGTGTTGTCTACACCAACCTAAAATCGAAGCCGTCTTTTTGAAGAGCAGATGCATTCTTTAACCAGTGAAAGAGCACCTTGCACACACACACACACACACACACACACACACACACACACACACACGAATGCAGAGAGAGAGAGAGAGAGAGAGAGAGAGGGAGGGAGAGAGAGAGAGCAAATCTGAGGCAAAGGAGATCGCCAGTTGACGTATAGGGAAGCGTTCCTGACTCGTTTGGTTCTCCTTCATATATTGATGTCCCCTATATTAGGTTGTGCCTCGACTGTCAGTCACCAGGTGATGAGTGCAGGTATGTAATGGAGAAAGGCATTACACATCTGCAGTCGATGGTGTTCTCTTGGTCGAGGTATTTTTAACATTAGTGTAGGTTCAGCTATTTCTGTCTGCAGGACTGAGTATAGGTTAGCGATTTGCCTGTTAGGTTATTAGTTTTAAGGTTTTTAGATGAGGTATTTTTTCTAATACATTATGTAATATTTGAAAAAGATAAAGTAAAAAAAATAAAAAATAGAAAACTAAAAAAGTTATTACATATTACGTGCGTGTGCATGTATGTGAGTATGAAGGTCTGTATGTATATTAGCATGGATGTGTGTGTGTATGTATGTATGTATGTATGTATGTCATCGTCATCATCAATCCGACCTCTTTCCCCACCTTAGGGCAGGATGAGGAGTAGCAGTGTCCTGACAGCCCAAATTTGCCCAGTCCAATGGGCCACGCTTCCATTCACTCACCATTCAAGCCCCCGAACTCCTGGCTCCATCTGATATGCCTAAAACATTCACCACGTTCTGTAGCTTCACATAAACGTGTCCGATAAAGTCAATCTGGACGCTTGCCCGTTAAAAAGGAGTGCTAAATCCCTGATCAAGCTTTTCTCCTCACAATACTCATCCAGCAAGCTCGATCTGTTGTCAGTCCCCTAGTCTCACCGACTTCCAAACCTCTCTTCCTCACACACTCATCCACCATCCCTCCACATTCTTCTTGGCCTGCCTCGCCTCCTCCCTCCTTCAAATTGGCTCATATGTACCTTTTTCACTGCTCTCTTGTTATCCATTCTCTACACATGACCGTACCAACTCAGTACACTCTCATCGATTCTAGTGTCCACAGACTTCCTCACTCCACATATTTCACGAATCACATTATTTCGTATCCTATCCACTCTGTACTCAACATACATTCCTCAGCAGTCCCATCTCCACTGCTCTCACTCTTGACTTTTCATTTTCATGCCACACCATAGTCTCACATCCACATGTTAAAGCTGGCACTAACATGCCTTCATGTAAGCCTCGTGCAGCTGCAACACTCAAGTCTCTGTTTCTTGTCAAGGCCTTCATTGCACCAGCTACTTTCTTTCCTTGTGTCACTCTACTTTCCATTTCTTTTGCACATTATCATCTCTTTACTATCACTTTACCCAGCTATTTGAACTCTCTCACTAATTCCAGTCTCTCTCCATTCACTGTAACATCGCACTGGGAGTCACCTTCTCTCTCAGTCACCATCTCAGTTACACAGAGAGTAGACCAGCATGCTCTCCAATACAAGTTTCTCTAACTGTCAACACCAAACTACATACACGCTACACACTACACTTCCTTTTCAAAATTTAGTAAATGGCGCTCAAAAATCTTGCCTCGGAGTCCCCAGGGGGGGGGACCATAAATGCCCCCACCATTCGCCCCTCTCCCGGCAACGGCTCAAGGAGCTGCCTGGAACCACCGTCTGACTCACTCCTTCTTCATTTCTGTAACATTCGCGGCCTTTCCTCTAACTTTCACGCTGTCGAACACCACCTCTTCTCCTCTAAACCTCACCTTCTCTTTCTCACTGAGACTCAGCTGTCTGAGGCAAATGAAAGCAAGCCCTTTTCTGTATCCTCCTACTTTCTCTATTCTCGTTTCAAAGCCAAAGGTGGCTGTTGCGTATATGTACGCAACGATCTATCTTGCTCTCGTGTTCCTGAACTTGATTCTTCTGAATTCTCTACTCTCTGGCTTCGGCTTTCCTGTCATTCTCTGACTAAATATATCTGTGCTGTTTACTTATCTCCTAATTCTACTGACTATCAAAAATTCTTTGACTATCTTACTTCTACGATGGAGCACATTCTGTCCATTTCTCCTTTCTCTGAAATCTCCATTCTAGGAGATTTCAATGTTCACCACCTCCTTTGGCTCTCCTCTCCTTCCACTGATCAACCTGGTGAACAAGCCTACATCTTTTCTATCCTTAATGACCTAGAGCAGCTTGTACAGCACCCTACCCGTATCCCTGACCGCCTTGGAGAGAGTTCCAACATACTTGACCTTTTCCTAACAACTAATCCTTCTGCTTACACTGTTCATCTTTTCTCTCCGTTGGGCTCCTCTGATCATAATCTTATTACCTTAACATGTCCAATCGCTCCAGTACGGCCTGTGGACCCTGCAAAGAAACGCCGCCTGTGGCACTTTGGAGCTGCAGATTGGGAGGCCCTCAGGCAGTACTTCTTTGATTTTCCATGGAATGATTATTGCTTCCATGGCCGAGAGCCATCTGAGTGTGCCTTGCGCGTTACGGAGGTTATTCTCTCAGGCATGGAAGCATACATTCCTTTCTCATATCCTCTGACTAATGCAAGAAAGCCTTGGTTTAATCACGCTTGTTCTAATGCTGTCCGCAACAAGGAGAGGGCCTATAAGAGGTACCGGAGCCAGCCCACCGCTGAATCACACCTTTTATACATTTCTGCCCGGAATCGTGCTAAGTCTGTTCTTCGCTCTGCTAAAAACAATTTCATCCGTGCTAAATGTTCCCAACTCTCCAACTCGAATTCTTCTCGCTCCTTCTGGCACCTTGCCAAAAACCTTTCTAACAACTTTACCTCATCATCCTTCCCTCCTCTTTTCTACTCTGATGGCTCAGTAGCTATTTCTTCTACTGATAAAGCAGATCTCTTTGCTCAGACTTTCTCCTCCAATTCCACCTTAGATGATTCCGGTGCTATTCCTCCATCACTTCCCCCCTCTGACTTCCTTATGACTGGCATTAAAATTTCTTCAGCAGATGTATTTTCTGCCATTACTGGCCTCAATACTAAAAAGGCATACGGTCCTGATGGAGTCCCTCCTGTTGTTCTCAAAAACTGTGCTTATGTGCTTACACCCTGCCTAGGTAAACTCTTTCGCCTTTGTCTCTCAACTTGTACCTTTCCTTCTTGCTGGAAGTTTGCTTTCATTCAGCCAGTCCCAAAGAAGGGTGACCATTCCCAACCCTCTAACTATCGTCCAATTGCTTTAACATCCTGCGTATCAAAAGTTTTCGAGTCAATTCTTAACAGAAAAATTTTAAAGCACCTTTCCTGTCACAACCTTCTTTCCGATCGTCAGTATGGGTTCCGTCAGGGACGCTCCACTGGCGATCTTCTCACCTACCTTTCTGACTC
>JAGKTI010002794.1:20884-63121 GCA_018397915.1 Birgus latro
TGTTGCATCTTTATCTCTCTTCTATCGCTACTTCAATGGTCACTGTTCCTCTGAACTGTCTGCTTGCATCCCTCCACCTCTACGACGGGCACGTAGTACCCGTCTAGCAACAAACTCTCATCCCTTTTCTGTCCAACTCTCTAATGCAAGAGTTAACCGTTACTCCCAGTCTTTCATTTATGCAACTGGTCAACTCTGGAACTGTCTTCCTCTGTCTGTATTTCCTACTTCCTATGATCTCCAGTCTTTCAAACGCAGTGTGTCCAGGCATCTCGAATTGAACGGATCTTGAATTTGGTTCTCTTTTGTACTGTTTTTGCTTTTTCCTGGAAGGAACAGTATGCAGGCCTGTGGCCTTTGGTTCCTTCTTCCTTGCATAAAAAAAAAAAAAAAAAAAATTTACTCTCAGGGCACGACGCTCACAGACATCAGCGAAACTCTGCACTAGTCTACCAAGTTCTTGTTCAGTATTTGTAAGTAGTACTGCATCATCAGCATACAACAAATCTGAGATATTCCATCCATCACAAATCATTGCCAACGCCATCCCCCTCTCCATTACTCGTGGTTTTGCTTCTCTCATCACCCGATCCATATATATATTGAACAACCATAAAGACATCACACAACCTTGTCGCACGCCCACACCGATCGTGAACCATTCACTTAAATGCCCATTAACCCTTACACATGCGTCACTACCATCATAAAAACTTTTGATGGCACCTAGCAGCTTAACATCTACACCGTACATGTGCGAAACCTTCCACAATCCTTCTCTGTCTACTTTGTCGTATGCTTCTTCCAGATCCATGAATGTCATGAACACCTTATAGTACTTCTTACAAGCCTTCTCCACTATCTGTTTCATTGCAAATACTTGATCCATATATCCTCTGCCACTCCTAAAGCCACCCTGTTCATCACTCACTAGGACTTCTGATATCTCTCTTACTTTCTTTATAATAATTCTTTCATATACCTTCTCTACACACTCAGTAAACTTATGCCACGATAATTCTTGCACTCACTTCGCTCACCTTTGTTTTTGTACAGGGGTACAATCACAGCCCTTTTGCACTCTGCTGGCACATTTTCACTCATCCATGCCTTCTTACTTATCTCCAACGAGCACTTCATACCGCTCTCTCCATAACACAAATCATCTCTGCATACACCTCATCAACCCCAGCTGCTTTGCCATTTTTCAGCCGTTTCACAAAGCTCTTCATCTGTGCGAGGGTCACGATTCCTGGCACTGCATTGCTTCTCTCCACACCCCCAGAACCAATCATGTTTACAGCGGCTTTGCTCTCCCCATTCCGATTCATCAGGCTTTCAAAATATTCTTTCCACTTGGTCTTTACTTCGTCCCCATGGGTTAATAATCTACCACCTACATCCTTCACACCACATTTCTTTCCGCTTTGACTTCTACATATCCGCACCTGTTTCCAGAATAACTTCCAATCGTCAGAGTAGTTTGCATTCATTTTTCTTCACAGATCATCATTTACCTCCTTCTTTTTTCTTTTCACTAGTCTCTTTACGTACTTATTGATCTCAGTATATTTAGTTTTTGTTTCAATTGAACCCCAGTCCTGTAACAACTCTAGCCACTTCTTCCTCTTTTCCTCCACTGCTCTCTTAACCTCTTCATCCCACCATGCCGTACCTTTCTACTCTGTTGTTATTCCTGCCATACCACACACCGCTTTAGCATTCCTAACTAATCAATACCTAAATGCATTCCACAGGCTGTCCAGATCCATTTCATTCCAATTCACTGATTCTAACTCCTCCCCTACTTTGGTTTTGTATTCATCTGCCATTTGTTTGATCCTCAGCTTCTCGACTTTCAGTTATTCTCCCTGACTGCTCCTCTCTCTCCTGGTCCACCTCACTCCTCTCAGCTTGATCTTGCGTACCATCGTCATATGATCTGACAGACCTCCACATCGTCCTTTCACGGCCCTCGTATCAGCAACCATTCTCAGCATCGACCTCTCTGCGAGCATGTAAACAATCAGGCTCCTTTCAACACGATCCCCGTTCCCTCTATACCATGTATATTTATGTGCATCTTTGTGTTTGAAATATTGAGTTTCAAATGCACAACCTCCTTTCCTGACACATATCTTTTAGACGCTTCCCATTATTATTTTCTCCTGGTACTCCATTACAACCCATTATGTTATCCTCAGGACCAGTGACTACTCTTCCATTCATATTGCCCATTATGATCACTTTATAGCTCCTGGGCATTTCTCCCACTGCTTCATCCAGCTCATCTCAAAACTTGTCTCTCTCTCTCTCTCTCTCTCTCTCATTCTTTTCCTCACACTGTGCATACGCTACAAACACCGCCACTTTCACTTTCTCAAACTTGAACTTGACATACATACACCTTGAGCTGACATATTTGTAATCGCTCATTCCACTCTGCCACACCTCATTCATCAACAAAGCCCATTCATGTCCGATCTTACAAATTTCACACCCTCTCACTCCTCCACTTCACACCCTTTCATCTTTGTTTTTGACAATGCCATCGCGGAATATCTCGCACTCTTGAACACATTCACCACTTCCACCCTCTTGCTTTCCTCATTCACACCTCTCACATTCCACATGGCCATGTGAATCTGTTATTTGGTTGGGGCCCTGGGCAGGTATTGGGCCCTCCAAGGCTCTCCAAAACAATTGCCATTATTAAGTAATTTTAAATAGGGGATATAATGACCAGGGGCTTCGTCCCCAATGGTTGATAGGAAAAAAAAAAGATTTGCAGGACTTTGGTTCATGGTTGCGAGGAATGGAGACACGTTTTTCTGAGCTTTCCTCTAGCTTTCTAGGGCTGCTCACCGCCATTAGTTTTTTTTTTTTTCACCCTTCTGGGTCTTGTTAGGCTAGTTAGTCACTTTGCTCCTGTCCCACATAGCTAGGAACAGTAGGTGTCTGTTCCTGTACACTGAGATTACCTTTGTTTACTCGCCCATGGAGGGTTCCTCTCCACTGATCGTTCTGGGGCGTGAATAAACACAGTCCGGCCTCCCTGGAGCAGTTTGAGAGAGCAGTCTCAGCCTTAGGTGTTTCCCCCCGGTTTGTTTTGTTCCTTGTTAATTTTTCTCCTTCTTCCCACTTCATCCCATAGGGGGATGTGGATTCTATGGCGGCGCCCCTGCCGCCTTCCCCCCCCCTTCAGGGGGAGGTGGTCCTGGCGAACCCCTGACAGATACATGGACTGACCGCCCGCAGTATGAACAGTCCCAGACTCATACCCCTTTTGACATTAATAAAATTATTGCTGAATATGTCACCCTCCATGGTCTAGCTTCCACTCCCTTGAGCAGTCGCAATCCTTTCATTATCAAGGTCATTGGTGGCTGGGCTGGGGAGGTGGAACAGGTTAAAAAACTTGCAAATGGAGACCTCCTCATAAAGACTCTGAATTCCTCTCAGGTACAGGACTTGTTGAAGCTGCGCAAATTTCATTGCTGTGAAGTCGACGCCAAGATCCTGGTTTCCATGAATTCGCGCAAGGGCGTTATCACCTGCAGGGATCTCATGGTAATGAGCGAGGACGAGATCAGACAGGAACTCGCTCAGGAAGTTGTCATTGATGCTAGATTTATAACTAGATTTTTCGGAAGGCGTCAGGACAAAGACTGCAACCATCATTTGTCTTTTGGTAAAGTGTCTCTTCCCAGTCATGTAAAAATTGGTTATGAAATTGTTCATGTACGGCTTTATATCCATAACCCTCTATGTTGCCTGAAATGCCAGCTGTATGGGCATAGTGAAGTCTTGTCGGGCTTCCCAGCCATCCTAGACAATTTACCTACCAACAAAGCTCCAGGCCCAGATGGAATTCCTCCAATTGTTTTGAAAAAGTGTTCCCCAGAACTCGCACCTGTTTTGCTAAATTATTCAGACTATGCATACGTACTTCTTCATTCCCTAATTCATGGAAAGAAACCAATATTCACCCAATTCCAAAGAAAGGACCCCTCTGATTATAGATTAATAGCTGTCTCATCTTCTCTTCCTAAAGTATTTGAAATTATAATCAATAAGCACATAGTTAAATACCTTGAATCCAGCAACTTAATTACAGATAAACAATATGGTTTTCGACACGAAAGATCCACCATTGACATACTCAGTCTCTTGACTCATACAGTACCATCCATCAGTCAATCGACCAGTATGGAGAAACTCACGCAGTAGCACTTGATATTTCTAAGGTTTTCGGCAGAGTATGGCATCTTTATCTGCTGTCCAAACTCCCTTGCTATGGACTAACGTCTTTTGTTCCCCTGCTTGCCTCATATCTCAGCGACAGAAAAATAAAAGTTGATGTATATTCCAATTTCCACTCAATTAACGCTGGCATGCCACAGGGATCAGTTCTGGCGCCAACCCTGTTCCTGGTTCATATTAATGATCTCTTATCTGTCACCCACAACCCCATCCATTCATATGCAGATGACTCAACACTTCACAGTTCATTCATACTCAGACACCCATTTACAGTCTGATATCTCCAATTCTCAACGCAGCACAGCCATCTCCATAAATCAAGACTTAGCTATGATCAGTGAATGGGGACAAAACAGCCTTGTCTCATTTAATGCTAGTAAAACCAAATATATACAGTTCACTAATAGACAGATATTGCCTGATTCATATATTACCTTTAATGCTACTAATATTCCCTTCTCCAAAAGTATTGAAATTCTCGGCGTCTCACTTAACAGTGCCCTCAGCTGGACTTCTCATGTCAGATCACTTGCTAAAACCGCCTCAAAGCAACTTGGATTATTATACAGAGTCCGTAACTTCTTCACTGACGAGCAGATAGCTTTACTTTACAACAGTCATGTGCGCTCTCAGCTGGAATATTGCTCACCCTTGTGGAATGGATGTGGAGAGGTTGCATTAAAACAACTAGACAAAATTCAGAAGAAAGCTGTTGGAATTATTAATAACCCTGCTAATTACCTCCCCTAAGAGCAAGAAGGAATGTTGCCTCCCTTGCTTTATTTTACAAATATTTTTATGGCAAATGCTCAGACTAAGTGTGTGCTTAGAACACTAAGTCTTGATCTGTGTAGTAGGCTTTGGATAAGCGACACTGGTTCAACCACTGCACCTCTTCATGCCTTCCCTCATGCTACACAGGCATCTGGCAGCGCTCATGACTGGAATGTCACACAGCCATATCGCAGAACTTCCGCCTATCAGAATTCTTTTATTCCCCGAACTGCATCTCTCTGGAACTTGCTTCCCCAGAGTTGTTTCCCTCCAAACTTCAACTTACAGCTATTCAAGTCCAACTGTTACAGATATTTCATGAATGGAGGACGCCAGTAATCTGGTGTATGGATTTTTTTTTTTAAATTCATTTGTTTCTCCTTCCCCTGTTCTGTTATTTCAAAAAGAAAAAAAAAGTGTGCAAGAAGGATCATGATGCTGAACACTGGACATCCGAGATAGCATGCTGTTTTCACTACAAGGGACTGTCCCAAGTGGATGGAGGAGAAAGAGGTCTGCACAGTGAGAATAACTGAAGGCATTTCCAACTACGAAGCTAGGAAAAAGGTGATGGAGTTGCATGCAACTCCCACGCCGAATAGATCCTATGCCTCGGCTATGATGTCTCGTCCTGTGATGTGCTTTGTCGAAAAGCAGACTGACCTTGTCCTTGTTCCTCCTACTACTTACTCTGCCTCTCTACCTCAGCCTCGTATCCGCTCTAACTCTCTAACTGACATCCCTAAGGCTTCTGCATATTCTCAGTCTGTGCTGCCTCTCGGTCAGTAAGGCCTAAACCGAAATCTGACAAGTCTAGTAAGAGTACTATGACCATCCTCACAAACAGTCACGTCCTCATGTTCTTCCAGCTTCTGCTTCAGCGAGGGAGAGAAGGAGTAGCTCTTCCTCGGGGGAGTCTGGGAGCATTTTTATTAATGAAAATATAGAGGTTTCCATCAGCAAGCACAGGGATAGGTCCCCCGGTAGTTGGTCGCCTGTTGACGGGAGATATTAAAAAACTAAGCACACTGGCCACCCTCGTAAACCTTAAACCATTGCATTCACTGTATTACAATGGAACTGTAGTACTCTTGGGAATAAATTACACAGTCGACCAGTTTTGGTATCTATTCACAGGTTTGAGGTTATCTGTGTACAGGAGACGTGCATGGTGGATCACCCTGATCCTCCACAACTGAAACACTACCATTCATACGAAATATATGATGGTCACAGAGTTGCCATATACATACAGAAATCACACCCAAAAACGGAAGTGGTTCAAAATTCTACTGTGGAAGCTGTCATGTGCAGAGTAAAATTTAACATATATCTGTCTATGTGCTCTCTCTACTGTCCACCACATGGCCCCATTGATAGTGATGCTTTGAATTCACTAATCAAACATCTTTCGGGAAATAAATTAGTGCTGGGCGACTTTAACGCCCATCACTATCAATGGGGTAGCTTGAGGATCAATGGTTGGGGAGAGCAAGTACCCTGCCTAATGAAACTGTCCAACCTCTGTCTTCTGAAACATGGTAGAGCGACTCGTGTAGATGATCGTACTGGAACCTTTTCGGGTATTGACTTATCTCCGGCCTCCCCAGGTGTCAGGGGGAAAATGTATAATTCAAGAGGATAATGTAATATTGTATAACTGGAGTATACAATGTATAGCTATGTGTGCTAGGAATGACTATCGAGTCATTTATTACGAGAGAATAGACTCGTGAAACCAAGTGGCGATTTCACTTTATGCTGGCTTACTTCGCCAATTCTCTAGAGTCGAGAATTTATAGACTTTCTCAACGGTACACAACAGAGACTAGACGCTCAAGTAGGCTGTAATATTGTACCGTTGGCCTCTGAGAAAGTTAGTTTCTTCCCTTAACATTCAATAATAATAATAATAATAATAATAATCAGGATCTTTCCTGAGCCAAACTCCTAGCTAGCACAACGGATTTAAGGATTAATGCCAAAAGCTGGCCTAAGTACCAGTCGTGATTAATATAAAGAGTTGTGCTAACGTGGAGTAGCAAAACTGTACTAAATATGTGGGAAAATTAAACACGACTTACATTTAACAAAGCTCAAGAAAACGAACTGTAAATTTATTGAATACAAAAAAATAAATTTATGTTACATGACTCCAATTCAAATCAAGAAAGGGAAATGCACTCACTTAAGCACTCACACAAATAGCTAAATAACCCAAATACTTAAGCCTAGGAAAACAAAAGGAAATACTAATCGGTATAGATGAGACCGTGCTGAAGTCGATCACCAACAGGTGGGAGCTACGGGAATACACGCCAATACAAGCTGAGATCTGAAATCGCTAAGAAAAGTGATCACTTGAGCTCTCGTAAAGCACAACCTCACGCTCCGTGGCTACAAGACAGACTGGGTCTGGTTTTGAGTGTCCGACGTGAGGAATGTGAAAAAGGGGTGTGGCTGTAATGGCCTTTGAGGCAGAAGCGATAATTCAGAAATTATCGCTCAGAGGAATGCACCGTCTGCATATAAAAACAATTACTCGCGAAAGAATGACGAAAGTTTTGGCAACTTGATGTGAATATAAGTACGCGAGCGGACCGTTGAGAGAATGAGCGAAATCTCGTGCATTTCATAATAATTCGTTCCTCCCGCAAAATCACTCGATGTCACAATTTACGTTACATAATTTTACGATGTAGAAAATTCGTGACACCAGGTATACATCAAGATTTCTCATTGGACCCTTATGACGACTCTTTGGGAAGCGATCATTTACCCCTCTGTCTTTCTTATACACGTGACGTTATTTGGCCCCTCTACCTCCAAAACTTAACTATCAGAAAGCAGACTGGGGATCCTTTTCAAAGATCGCCAATTTAGATATATCTGGGGAGACCATAGATGTAAAAGTCGAAAATTTAACCAATTCCATTTTACACGCAGCTAAGGCTGCTATTCCCAATACTTCTACGGTTCATGCGAAGCACAGAGCACATTGGTGGACGCCGGATTGCCGACAAGCATTAAGGAAACGCAACACGAGATAGAGGATTTATAATAGTCAGCCTACAGAGGAAAATATCATTGCGTACACACAGGCACTGGGTGAGCCAAGGAAAATTATTCGAAGGGCTAAACGTGACTCCTGGCGGTCATTTGTGTCCATGTGAATCGATCTACTCCATTAAATAAAGTCTTTTCCACTCTTAAAATACTGAATCATAAATGCCCCAACATCCCTCTGACCAACTTGCAAGTGAACAACACCATCTATGACGATCTCGTGGACGTTGCTAACATCCTCGCCAGGAGTATTTCTCATGTCAGTAGCCAATTACGACCCGCGTTTTGAAAACCCTAAATGCACGGCTGTGCTACATATATTAGACTTTGCCACAGAAGATATAGACTCCCCATACAACCAAGAGTGTACGATGGATGAACTGCTTCTTGCCTTTAAATCCTGCAAAGACACCAGTCCTGGACCAGATATTATCACTTACTGTATGATCCCGCATCTAAATCAGGACAGCCTGATTAAACTGTTAGCATTGTAAAAAGAGCTTTGGGCGTCCCGAACGTTCCCAAACTCGTGGCACTTTGCGTACTTCATACCAATACCCAAATAGGATGGCTGACTTATGAATCCCACTTGATTTCGTCGTGTTGTGTTGACTTCGTGTCAGCGTAAGGTCATGGAATGAATGGTTCACGACAGGCTTCATTTTGTTGTAGAACCGATGAATTTGTTAAATGATCAACGGTGTGGCTTCCGTATATACAGAAGTTCACTAGATCATTTAATGAATTTGGAACATTGCATTTTAGAGGAGTTTGCCAATAAAAAATTCATGATTGGGGTGTTCTTGGACATCCATAAAGCCTATGCCATGAAGCTGCGGCACGGTATAGTAATGCAGCTCTATGCTTGTGGTTTAGGAGGTTATTTGCCAATTTTTATTTGAACTTTCTCTGTCATATTGCCCCGTAACGTAACACCGGATATATTCATCCAAGAAAACAGGGTGCCTCAGGGCAGTACGCACAGTCCCACTTTGTATTGGATTATGATCAATGATACTCTCTCATCAGTTCCCATCCAGAGGATTCTTGATTACTCACTTTATTCTGACAATTATTGTGCAATATGGCACTCTTAGCGTAATGCACAATTATCGGCTGGACGAATTCAAACAGCCCTTGACTCCGTTCAACAATGGACCTTGCAGTGGGGATTTAAGTTTTCTGTTCCTAAGTGTGCCGCTGTACTTTTCACTAATCGTAACGTCCCCGATTTGCGTTTAACTTTGTATAATCAAGCAGTACTTTTTCAAAATTCTGTAAAGTTTTTGGGCCTCCATTTCTATCGCAGATTGAATTTTAAACCTCACTTTAATAATCTGCTTGGTCATTGTGATAAACCAATAAATGTCCTCAAGTGCCTTGCCGGTACTACTCCGGGTGCCGACAGAATATCTTTATTAATGGTGTATTAATATTCAGTCCAAGCTAGACTATGGTACACAGGTGTATGGGTCGGCATCCGATGCCACATTGAGGAGGTTGGATACGTTGAAGAATAAATTTTTGCAAATGTGTCTTGGAGCCGGCCAGTGTACACGTGTAGCTCGCATGGTAGTGGAGGCAAATGTGCCTCCCTTACATATTAGCCCTGACCACCTGGCCTTGTCCTATGGACTTAGAACGTTCAGGAAAAGTAATATCTGCAATGTGGCTTATACCCCCCTGCGTCAGTACTACTATCTTCTGCAGGGGTGCGTTGGCCACTTGCCATTCCCCTTCACTTACTGACTCAGGAGCTTGGTGTGGAACTCAGTGACTGTGACAGTTTGGTGCTTAAAAATATAGCGCCTTGGGAGCCATCCAACTTTACTGTTGATGTCACTTGACTCCCAGCATCAAAGACCAATGCGCCTGAGGTGCAAGTCCACCACTTGTTTCGAAACATCGTCGTTAGTTTCTTGAGATCTCACTATTTGTACACTGATGGCTCCAAGTCGAGTGAATGTGTGGGTGCTAGTGTGTGGTAGACTAAATGTGCCATCAGGTATCGGTTGTCGACTCATACATCTGTGTTCATCCCCGAACTTTTTGCGATTGGCAGTCATAGACTATGCTTTAAAATCTAGGCATGACTTGTTTGTCATATTATCAGATTCAAAATCTTTTGAGGTTTTGCTTCTTGCACTACGGATTTTCACAAGATCCAGGGCCGCAATGTGAATAAACTGTATTCGTGCGATAAGTCCTTCACACTGATCTGGGTGCCTGTTCATTGTTGTATAATCTACCGCAAGAAGCAGGCACTCGAGAAGAGTTGGGACATTCCTTGTGATCTACGCTCGAGTCTCTCTCTCAGATAGAAATCAGTTAATCTTCTGTGGCAAGGTGAGTGTACCAGACTAAACATTCCTACTTGCACGCGGTACCTGGGCGACTGGGATACTGCCAACCATCCCAGTCGCCTAGAAGAAATGGTGTTGGCGCGATCACGACGGTTTTAACGTACATGAAACTATACATTGAAAGATGTTTTCCACCGCACTGTGACATCTGTAATGCAGTGTTATCTATCATTCATATCATCCTGCTCTGTTGGTGATTTATTCGTGAACGTGCTTCACTTATAAATTACTGCGGCGCAGCAGATGTCCTTTTTACTCATTCCCCCCATCATGGGTGATGATGATATTGTTATGACCAGGTCCAGATTTACCAACTGGCCAAGTAGGCCATTGGCTTAGGGCCCACCGGTATCTGGGGGCCCACTGAAACTAATTTGTCGCTCAGTGTGCCAGCGTATAACCTTGTTTCAAGTGTACGCCGAGTATTTCATTATATGATATATTCACAACCATAATGGCCCCTGTACGATGGGTATAGGGCCTGGAGTATGGGGCCCCTGTACAATAAGTATATGCCCGCAGTGGTCTTCAACAGACCAACATTTCTATAAATTTGGGGTCCCACTGATGAGTTTGGCCTGGGGCCCACAAGTAGGTAAATCCGAAGCTGGTTATGACTGATAAATTGATGGCTTTCTTGAGAGAGATCAGATTGATCAGTGATGTGACTTTTGTAGTATGTGGTTATGGTTTTTATCAAATGCATATATAAATATATTGTATTAATTATGGTCTACATATGACGTATATATATGAAATAATTCCTGTTTCTGATTGATGTATTTCTTATATTGATCCCCATATATTAAACCACGTACCATCGATAAAAAAGTATTGGCACCCTTTCAGTGTGAGACATTATGATACACGGACTATGATTTACGGGAAATGACACGGTTATGTCGCTTTGTATCCTTCATTTGTGTTGTTATCATATATTTTACAGATATATAGCAGGATTAGTCGGAGTAACATTGTACTACATGGTAAATAAACCATTTTTGTGAATTGAACAGGCATGCTAACACTACCGATTGAACTAGAGACGAAGTATTTCACATCTTATCCGACACCGGGGTGCCGATACTTTTTTTATCGATGGTACTTCGCCTGACAGTTACCAGTTGATGAATGCAAGTGTGAAATATAGAAAAGTATTGGGCACTTTCAGTCGGTGGTATTCTGTTGGACGAGGTATTTCTCGTTTTATAAATATGAAAATGCCTTACAACTATCTGTATAAGTTTTCTTAATTAGGGCCGACAATTGACGTATATGGCATAGTTCCTGACTCCTCTGGTTCATATAGTGATGACCCCTATATTATTCCATGTGCCTCGACCGACAGTCAGCAGCTGATGAGTGCAGGTATGTAATGTAGAAAGGCATTACATATATGCAGTCGATGGTGTTCTCTCGGGGGAGGTATTTTTACCATTAATGTAGGTTCAGCTATTTGTACCTTTAGCTTTTGTTGAGGTTATCTATTTGTCTGTTAGGTTTATTAGTTTTAGAGTTTTTAGATTTGTTTTTTATAAGTTTTGTAATGTAATCAAAAGGAAAAAATGAAATAAATAAATAAATAAATAACTGAAAAGTACAAGGATATGTATGTATATGTGCTAGTGCGCGCATATGTATGTATGCAGGTTTGTGTGTATATATGTTTGCATGTATGTATGCATATATATGTATGTGTGTTTGTATGTGTATACGTATGTATATATACGTATGCATACATATGTTTGCCCTAATGATCAGACTTCAGCCACGATGGTCAATGGGAAAAAATAAAAAAAATACGAGACTTTGATGCATGGTCGCGAAGGGTGCAGAAGTATTTTGTACTGTATGTTCTCTTCTTTAGCTTTTTAGGGCTACCCCACCGGCATTAGTTTTTTTTTTTTTTTTTCCCCACCCTCCTGGTGACTGTTAGGCTAGTTAGTTTCTCATTTTCCTCCCCTCTTTGATAGCTAGGTACAGTAGGTGTCTGTATCTTTTTACTGATCTTGCTTTGTTTACTCATCTCTGGAGGGTCACCCCAACTGAACGCTCTGGGGCGTGACTTAATACAGACGCGGCCTCCCGGAAGGGGTTTGGGAGGGCAGTCTTAGAGTTAGGTGTTTTGCCCGGGGTATCTTGTCCCTTGCTCTTTTTCTCGCTCTTCCCAGTTCCTACGTGAGGGGGAGATGGTTACTATAGTGGACGCCCCTTCGCCCCCTTCCCCCCCTTCAGGGGGAGAGGTGGTCCTGACATCCCCCTGACGCCTACACAGACTAAGTGTCCCCAGACTGAACTGTCCCAGACTCGCACTCTGCTCGAAATTTCAACCATGAACTCCTGTTTTGTTCAACCACATCCTGTCCGTTCTACTTCTTTGACAAGTCTCAATACATTCATTGTCAAGAAACTGACTGATGGATGCGCTGGTGAAGTGGATCAAGTAAAAAAAACTTATAAACCGCAACCTCCTTGTCAAGACTGTCACCACTGCTCAAGTTAAAGACTTGCTCAAGCTGCGTAAGTTGCACCGTTATGAGGCAGAGCAGAGGATTCCTCAGTCCATGAATATCTGCAAGGGAGTTGTCACTTGCAGGAACCTCATGGCAATGGAAGAGGACGATATTATACGTGAACTTGCTTAGCAGGATGTAATTAACGCTCGATTTATCACTCAATTCGCAGAAGGCAAGAGGACGAAGACCGCCACGATTATATTGACCTTTGGCAAAGTTTCACTCCCAGCTCATGTCAAAGTTGGGTATGAAATTATGTCAGGACATATATCCCTAACCCACTTCGACACTTAAGGTGTCAACTATATGGGCACGGTGTTAAGACCTGTCGGGCTTCACAATCAGTCTGTGGCAAGTGTGTAACACAGGGCCATGATGCCGAACACTGCACATCGGAGACTGTTACTTTCACTGCAATGGCGCTCACTCCACTTCCTCGAGGGATTGCCCCAGGTGGAAGAAGGAGAAAGAGGACTGTGCACTGAAGGCGACTGAGGGCATTTCCTACTACGAAGCTAGGAAAATGGTGAAGGAGTTTCATGAAACTCCCACACCGAGGTGATATCCCGTTCCGTGGTGTGCTCTGTCGGGAAGCAGACTGACCTTATCCTTGTTCCTCCTGGCACTTACTCTACCTCTCCATCTCATCTTCCTATACACTTTAACTCTCTGACTGACATTCCTAAAGCTTCTACATATTCTCAGGCTGTGCTGCCTCTCCACCAGTAAGGCCTAAAACGAAGTCTGACAAGTTTAGTAAGGGTAATATGGCCATCCTCACGAAACAGTCACGTCCTCATGTTCTTCCAGCTTCTGTTCCAGTGAGGGAGAGCAGTGTTAGCTTTTCCTTGGGGGAGTCTGGGATCCTTGCCATTGATGAAAGTATGGTGGTTTCCGCCAGTTAACACTGGGATAGGTCCCCCGCCAACAGGTCCCCCGCCTGTTGGCGGGCAGCATAAAAACCTAAGTACACTGGCCACCCTCTCAAATCTTAAACCATCGCAATCACTGCATTACACAGGAACTGTAGGGTTTTGGGGAATAAATTACACAATATAGCAACTTTGTTATCTATACACAAGCCAGACGTTATTTGTGTACAGGAGATGCGCTTGGTGGATCATACTGATACTCCACAATTCAAACACTACCACTTGAATAGAAGACATCATGGTCGCAGAGTTGCCATATACACACACAAGTGACACAAAGAAACGGAAGTGGTTCTAAATTCTACTCTGGAAGCTGTTGCGTGCAGGGTAAAATTTAATTACACGTATATGTTCATTTCCTCTCTCAACTGTCCTCCACATGGCCCAATTGATAGTGATGCTTATATTCTCTATTCGAACATCTTCTTGGGAAAAAATCAGTGTTGGGCGGCTTTAACGCCATGACTATCAATGGGGTAGCTTGAGGATCGATGGTCGGGGGGAGCAAGTAGCCTACCTGATACTACAGTCCAACCACTGTCTTCTGAACGATGGTAGAGCAACTCGTGTAGACGATCGTACTGGTAACCTTTTGGCTATTGACCTATCTCTGGCCTCCTAAGGTATACATCAACATTTCTTGTGGGACCTTTATGACGACTCCTTGGGAAGTGATCATTTACCCATCTGTCTTATACGTGCGACATTGTTTCGGACCCTCCACCTCCAATATTTTACTACAAGAAAACAGATTGGTGATCCTTCTCAAGGATCGCCGATTTAGATATACTGTATCTGTGGAGACCATAGATGTAAAAGTCGAAAATTTAACCAATTCCATATTACACGCAGCAGAGACTGCTATTCCCAAGACTTCTACAGTCCACATGAAGCATAGAACTCATTGGTGGACGCTGGATTGCCGACAGGCATTAAGGAAACGCAATTGGATATTCAGAATTGTTTATGGTCTGCTTACTGAGGAAACTTTATTGCATACAAACAGGCACGAGAAGAGGCAAGGAGAATAATAAGATGATTCAAAGATGACTACTGGCAGTCATTTTGTGTCCACGGTGAATCGTTCTACTCCACTCAGTACAGGCTGGAGTTACCCTCCAGCCACTGCACTGGTGTATATTTGTCCGGGGAATGGGCTCTGCCCCCCTCACGCCAGCGTCCTCTGTCGCCATGCAGAGGACGCCCCCTTGTTATTATGGGGGGATGGGCTCTGCCCCCCCCCCACGCCAGTGTCCTCTGTCGCCATGCAGAGGACACCCCCTTGTTTACTTACTGCCACCCTCTGACGGGCTCTCCACCCCGAGCCCGTGCCACACCAGTGTGGCGAATCTAAAAAAAAAAAAAAAAAAAAAAAAAAAAAGCTCTTGCCAGGATCGGGGTGAGGCTTGTAGAAATACAGCCCCAGACAGCACTGCGATGACATTCACCTTCCATGTTGAGAAAGAGATGGCCACCGTACCCTCTTCAGCTGCTACCCCCTGCAGGACTGCAGTGATGGCCACCATCTGCACCGGGGAAATGACGGCCACCATACGCCCTTCATCTGCAGCCACTCCTGGGAACCGCACCATGGTGAAGGCCACTGTTCACACCAGGGAGAGATCGGCCACCATACGTCTCCCTGCTGTGGCCCCAGAGAAGGACAGAACAGCGGTGACGGCCACCGTCAGCACCGGGGAAGGGATAGCCACCATTTGCCCTTCACCTGCTGTCTCAGGGACATGTGGAACCGTGACGGGGGGAGCTTGGCCACCGTACGTTCCTTGTCCACTGCCCTTGTGACTACCCCCACGGAGAATGTCCCTTGCTTGCCTCACCACACACCCAGAGGCCGAGCGGGACACCCTGTCACTCTCTTCCCACAGGAGCAGTTTCCAGGCAGAGTTGCAGCTGGAGGAGATCTGGCGAGGCTCTGTCATAAGCCTGGGAATCCGTGCCCAGCAGCCAGCACCCCGGCGATGCCCCTCGCTGTCGGCCACGGGGAAGGGGCGCCGCAGGCAGATCCTGACAGCAACTTGACCTGGGAGAGACCACAGCTCCCAGGTACCCAGGGGCACCCCCAGGACTCCGGGGCATAACCTCCCCAGCCCCACCGGCAAGCGGTCCTCTTCCAGGAGCAGGCAAAGGCAAGCCCGCCTGCTCGCCCTGTTCGGCCCCAGTCCAGAGGGCCGCCTTCCCCACCGAGGCCTGACTAGGAAAGGACCTCCCTCCACCCCGCCCAGCAGCCCACTCTGGACGCCTCAGCCTCTGGCAGTAGTACCGTGCCTCCTGCGGGAGGGCACACCTGACGAGATTCCTCCCACACCTGGACGACACCTGTAAGCAGCCCAAGACACAGCAGCCTGGACCAGAGTCCACCAGTTCTATTGTGTCCCCTTTCCTGTTCAGTGTATATTATTAATATTATATTCTGTTCTAAGTTGTAATTGAGGTAATATACGTGTAAGGTTGGTTGAGCCGAGTTTTTATGCTCTGTTCCTCTTGTTGTACACTGTAGACCCAGTCTCGAAAGGGAACCCCAGGTCAGTAGCTCGTGTTCAGAGAACGAGAAGTCGACCCTTAAACACGTATCATAATATAAATCAAAATGGATTTTTTTTTTTTATGAATACAATAAAAATGAAGAAGACAGAGAATGTGATGGATGTGTATTGTACAGACTCATCAAGTCTGCTTAGCCTGTACTCATCCTGTACTGATCTTGATCAAGTCAGGCACCAGTGATTGCCTTTTGTTACAAGGCAAATATTAAAAAACAGAGGAAAGAAGGCTCTGTGCTAATAACAATAAATGTGATTATACTCAGTGTTAACATCTAAACTAAACTCTCCTTTGAATACACAGTAACATGATTCAATCTAGTGATTATGATCCTAATTTGACAAAATATAAAAGACAAGTTGGCAACTTTCTTCAGTATCTGACAGTGTAAGCAACCTCTCCCCATACCAAGAAATGCTAGCCATGGGTGCACTGCCTTACTCCCGCTTCCCATTCACATTATTATTTTCAAATTTGTATGTTTATTTGAACAGTAATAAATAAACATGCCTAATGAACGCATTGCAGCAAGCGGGAGGAAAAAAGACCCAGTATGGTACTCTTTTGACAGAATTCCTGATGGCACAAACAGGGTTGGAAAGGAAAAATCACAGATTTTTAAAAAATCTGATTTAAATTTAAAAAAAAATCTGATTTAAATAAAAAATCGATTTTTTTTTTAATTAAAAAAATCTGATTTTTTTTTCCCAACCCTGCCAAATTGGACCAGGAAAGAGCCAAATTCATAAATTCATATATTCCAATACATTTATCAATCACTTCACAGTACCATGTTACAAGCAATAATAAAAACATTTACAGTAAAAGTGTACATACATATGAATAGTGTCACATGAAAGTTCATTCATAAACTTCCACATGTTCAGGAATATAGCACTAAACGACTGCTACTTGTGTACGGAAACGTGTCTGTTTCAATGATCCGTGGGAAATTATTGTGTAATCACATATCATTATTGGTAAGTAACTCTTCAGGTGACATTTGGATACTTATTGATCATCCCAAGCACATACTGTGGTGTGTAATCAATTATTGTCTTCTAAGATGGAGAATAACCATATGAACCACCTAATAACTACCCAGTGCCACAGGCTATATGAGCTACCCAATGCCACAGGTTAAAGATTATCTAAAAAAAACAAACTGTTCATTCAGTATAAGCGTAATAGTGCATTCTGGCCTTCTTTGCCCAAGTTGAATTTGTCGTTGGCACCTTTACTGTGTTCTTGAACTAAAATTTCTCAAAAAATGGCTTTGTTTTGTTAGTTTCTTTAGGGTACTTCAGCAAATACCCAGTAGGCCTGGAAGGCGCTGGAGAATTTTGTCTTGGTCATTAAGACAGGGTTACCATCAAAATATAACTCATATTCATGGCCTAATGCAACAAGAACAGGAGCTGGAGACTTGATGTACTGAAAATATAAGAGAAATCCAATTAGGAAGACAATAACATCTTGGCTCAGCAATGCTCGCTTCCCTTTACCCCTTTTGCTGGCTGTAGTTGTATTCTAGGTATGCACCGAACAGTGAATATGCCGGATAGCCAGATACCGTATATCTGGCAAATTTAAAAAGATGTATGCTGGATATCCGGTCTGAATGGCTGCCAGATATTCGGCATATTACAGACAATTTAAACTTGATTCTTTAGTTGTTATGTCTGATTACAAATTCTTCTAATGAGCTGATATATACGGTAAGTTTAACTGTTACTTACTGGAAGAAGTATACCTTGTACTTATGTAAGATAATAGGAAGCTATGCTGCCATGGTAGTGTGGCGAACATAGTTGGTAGTATGAAGGATGAAGGAAAGGGTGCAGAATGGTAGGAGAGTTACAGTGACACTGCGCAGCGACTGGCAACAGATGCGTGAGCATGGAAGTGGAGAGGTTTTTGCATGATAGTGCGTTGGTGCCAACCCCTACATATGGAAGGAAGACCTGGACATTGCTAAAGGGACAGAAGTCAAGGGTGAGAAGGGTGAAAATGTGCTACCTGAGGGATGCATGTGGAGTTAGAAGGTGGGATAGGTGGAAAATGAACGATTGCTTGAAGAGACGTGTGGATGTGGTGGGAGTAGTGGAGAGAAACACCCTTGGGTGGTTTGGGCATGTGGAGCGGACAGAAGGTAGACGACTAACCAAGAGGGTGTATACTAGTGAGGTGGCTGGGGGTCGAAGAAGGGGTAGACCGAGGACGAGATGGAGAACAAGGTGGAGGAGTGTATTAGGAGGAGGGAAAAGATCATGGGGGGGTTGTTGTTGTGTGGCTGGATAAGCCGAATACCAGATATTTACTGGATATCCGGTGCATCCCCAACAAAGGCAACATAACTAAGGCAAGATGATTTTACTTAGCTGAGGAGACAGGAATGTCAGATAGAGAGTTAAACAGATGATGAGGAAAAAAATGAGAAAAATAAACAGTTACATCATTGCCGGTCACAATAATCAGCCTCCCATCCTCACTGGAGAGACATGGAAGTAACTCCATGGTAAACAAGAGGGCACATTCTGAAATATGAAAAACATCTTAATTACACTAGATATGCAAGGTGATATGCATCTTTTGTCTGTATTAATAAACAGTAACGCAAGTCCTGCTAGGGATATTCTTAGAACTACTACTAAGTGCCTTTTACTCCAAGAAGCTCTTCTAAAAGAACTGCCCTAGAACAGTACACCTGGGTCTGAGAGACCCGGCATTTCAGTGCCACTTTTTGGTTTAGCAACTTTTAGATGCCAAGGAACCCTGTCCTTCTCAATAGCTTCCTAGGTTTGGGTGTCGATGCTAAGGGTGGGTGTCTGGTTCTCCAGGTCTCCCTTTGTTTTTGTGCATAACACACTAAAGTCTCGGTCGCGTCTGTGAGACCCAGATGTACTGGACGAGGGGGGGGAGGGTGTAAGGGCTCTCCCTGAGTTCACCATCTCCAGACAAGTTGTCTCTAAACTGCAAACAAAGAAGGGATGTTCAATCTGTCTGGAGCACTCGTGCCCCATCTGCATGCACTGCAACTAAACCACGGTTAGAGCATTTTCAGTGCATACTGTCAGGGTTATAATATTTGGTACTGAGGATTACACAGGATATACAGCTAACAACAAAAGTGCTGCCCGTATCTTGGCAGGATTTTTGTTGGTGACTGTATATAAGCAATTATATACCATATACATATATACAGGAAAATGTGCTGCAACCTTTCTTCCTCATATTTGTTGTCCTTTGCAAATCTGGCCGCACCATTTGCATTGCCCTCTCCGCACCATGAAGACCCTTCATACCTCTAGTTTTGACCACAGTGCGAGCATCTTTGTGTCATTTCTTTTCTTTCCGGTATGGGGTCCATGTAAACAGAAACGGTACTTTTTTTGTAAAGATTTTTTCAAAAATTTGTCTCAAATACATAAGTTAATTTTAATTTTATATTCATTATTGCATAGTAAACTGAACCACAGGTAACATGAACACTGGATTGGACACTCCCCAGCCGCACGCTCTCGCCACTTCAGTAATGGTCCAGAGCAGTATAGCATTGTCTTCCCCCATCCCTACATGATCTGAGGATGAATCAACCATTATGGTTGAAAATCCCACTGAGTGCAGCTTTCTTCTGATCAGTATGCTCCCTCCCTCTGGAATCCCCCAATGATTGAGCAGCTCTCAATCCGGGAGCCAATCACCGCGCTTTTATGATCAGCAGACCAATCAGAGTGTTTCATCCATGCACTGTTAAGAATGTTTACAATCTACATTCAGTTTGGCGGCTAAGCTTGCAGTGGCGAGTGTATCTTCCAGTGTTTTTTACTATTATTTACTGACTTAACAACAATAATAGGCATTATGAGTTGCAGCAACAATGTGTCTTTGCATGAGGAAGATGAGGAGGTAGGAGCTGAGGTATCAGAAACTTTCCGATTTAAGGAAAATAGCGAGGAATGTCCGAATGAGAAGGGAAAGTCGACAAAGTGTAGGTATTATGTAAATCTGTAAGGCATTCGTCAGTCATGACACTGGGGAAAATGTCTCAGAGCGTAAAATAAGGCCTTCATGTAATGATGGATGCTTTGAGAAGCTGACAAGGCCTGTAATTGTGGCATTGATAGAAAATTGCTTGGGTCTTGCTGACTAAAACGACATACTGTACCGGCAATCACTCAGTAACCAAATACTATACCAGTACACCTGCAAAGTCCCAAACAGTGATACTGTGACTTATACAATCAAGTATAATAATACTGAGTCACGTGTGTGTAAGAAAGCCTCCTTGAGTATCTGTGGACTAGGTGAGAAGCATGTTAGGCTGGTGCTGAACAACAGTACTACTAAACTGAAGGCACAATTTGTTCATGATCATATTAATAGTTTGGCTACATTTTCATCGCCACTGCCCTAATCAGCGAAGCCTGTTCCTAAAATTTATGACTGAAAAATATCCAGATGTGGAGAAAGTCAAAGAAAGTTATTACATCACCCAGCTCAGGACCTACACTACAGGTTTTCCTCCAGTAAGGCTGGACACTTGCAGCTTTGGCTATGAGACCTCATGAAAGCGAACTTTAAAACTGGTTTGGGTCAATTGTGTCATTTGTAATTTCTTGGCGATCTCTGTAATTAATGTGTATCTGTTGTGCACCACATCAATTACTTGCTGACTAGTCATCAATCTGGGCCATGGGGGTTGATGCAGAACCACTGCACAAAACAGTACCAAACATTTTCATCAAATTACAAAGATTCTCCAACAGTTGATATTCTACTGCTGGAATAATCTGTGTAGCTTACCAGATAATTTTCCCAATTGTGTTTTCAAATTGAGTCTATTTTTGCATGAATGCTCCTCAGTATGGTGAACTGTGAAGGTCACAAAGTGACGATAAGCGGAGCAAGCTAACAGGTGTGATAAAGAGTTGACATACTATGTATTGTACAATGACGTTCAATTGCTCTCATTGAAATATTTGTGTTAGATACATTCGTTTTTGTGCAACGCCGTTATTTTTATTTGAATTCTGTTGACTACAAGCCAAGATAATGAGTACATAATGCGAAGGATCATTTTTAGTTTTGGGGGCCATTACTGCAAATCAGTGAATCAGAGTGTCCAATCCAGTGTTCATGTTATCTGTGACTGAAATAAACAGGTTGTACAGTGGTCAAGGATTCAATAAATGAAACACATTTTTTTCTTTCGTGGCTCTGTGAGACCTTGGTGTATTAATGGTGTATATGTGCAAATACGTGTACTGTAAGTAACTCTCTTAAAAGTAAGAGTTGCCCCTAGGAGCTCGAGTTTCCACTACATCTTGCAAGTAGCAATGAATTATAACAGTAATAAGAGTTAATACAGGCTTAAATTATTATATTTATTGTTTAATATGACTTGTAAACAAACTGAAGCAATTTTTAGCATCACAAAATTATTGCATGATGGAAAGGGGTATAAATTTTCTACATATGTCGATAATTTGCAAAACGTAAACAAACTTGCCTAAGCCCTTCAATCCCCGACTATCAATTCCTTTCACTATCAGTCTACCACAGGTTTAATGCCATGGTTTCTAAAGTCAAAGACATGACCTCAGGCCTCACCATTTTGCAAGCTGGCATCATATTGCTACGTCCCACACAGTCACAAGCTCCAACAGCAGTAGATCAGTACAGGAAGGACATTGCCTTGTGAGTTGTTCTTCCTAGAGGCAGTCTTACAGTGAGCAGTACACAAGATCAGCTCAGGCGTGGTGAATAAACATTGGCTTCTTAAGTGCACTGTCTTTTCCAAACTGCAATTACACTTAATGCTTGCCAACAACACTTCACTGTTTTCACAAGTACTGAAGATAATCTTCACTAACTGCACTGCACTAACACTGCACCACACTCAAACTTAACTGAAACTGCTCTAGTCTCTTCCCCATCCTTATTTAAGCTTCCTATATTCCAGAGCATTCTACATTTTTCCACAGTTCTCGTGTGTTGCAAAGTGGGGCAACGATTACAACAGTTACCAACTCGGAGACATCCAAAACATGCCAGAGTTTTCTTACAGTGCATAACACTCTAAATTATTTAGCATCCAAACTTAAATTACATAATTTAACAAGCAGTTGCATAAATAAAACATTATTGAGAAAAACAGCACAAAAATGCATAATTTACAAAATAACTATGCTCACAAATAGCAGGATAACTGACAACTCTGACTTGTAACGGAACTACGGTACGAGAAACATCGGGAAACAGTGAGAGACTTCCAGACTATCTAACTAGAAAATCTCACTTCTTAACACTACCCCTTCCCTCATCCTTTGTCATCCTGACAAAACTACTCAGTATATACAAAAATAAATCTTAATCCTAATGAAACATCTAACTATACACAAAATAATCCTTCAACTTATCAGGTCTTCTTCTATGCTGCTTCCAACGACGTCCTTGCTTCTCCACACAGTCCACTCCTCCTGGAAGGTCTTGGTCCTCTTCCTGATTCACTTCTTGCCTCGGGAAACTGTCACCATCCTCTTGCACTTCAGCTCCTTGGTTCTCTTCAACATACTCGGCTGCGGGAGAGCACGATTCCTCAGAGACGTCCCAGCTGTACTGTCCTGGTCCCTGGTACTGACACAGACGATTCACGTGTACCACCTTTGGGCGAGACTTCCTGTCTCCCCAAATCCAATACGTTATGCCTGATAGGTGGTCCAGCACAAAGTAAGGCCCGACCCACGGGCTCTGCAGCTTTGGTGACTCTCCCTTCTTCCACTGAGGATTATACAACCAAACTTCGTCACCATCCTTGAAGCTAACCTCATATGCCTTGGCATCATACTTGCACTTCATCATCTCTCCTGAAAACTTAAAAGATCCTCCTCGCGCTTGATGATGTACCTCAGCCAGCCTTTCGTAAACATTCTTTGCATAACTGGAGGTATCTGTAGGCAGCTTTTCACCAGGTGGTCTTCCCGTTAACAAGTCAACAGGTATGCGAAACTTGTGGCCCAACATCAGTTTTGCAGGGGTGTAGCCAGTAGACTCATGGGATGCAGACAGATATGCCATCAACAACGCAAGTAATTTCTGGTTCCATTCCGTTTTTCCCTCCATGCAGGACTTGGCCAGTTCTTGTCCAAGGGTCTAGTTGAATTTTTCTACCATCCCATCTGACTGTGGCCATAGTGGGGTCATCCTGGTTTTCTTGATCCCCAGTAACTTACAGCACTCATGGAACACAGTAGACTCAAAGTTTCTACCCTATTCTGAAAGTAGCTCTTATGACATCCCAAAATGACAGAAAAACTGGTCAACCAACACCTGAGTAACAGTCACAGCCTCTTGATCGGGGATAGCATAGGCTTCTGGCCACTTTGTGAAGTAGTCCATGGCAACATATATATACTGGTTTCCTCTTTCATTGAGTGTCAAAGGTCCAGCAGTATCCACCGCGACTCTTTACATTTGTGCACCCACTTGGTACAGCTGGAGAGGGGTGCAACCATATTTCTTGGGTTCCTTCTTGGCACAACATACATCACAGGCCCAACACGACTCTTCAACAACTTGACGCATGCCAATCCCGTAGAACCTCTGTCGCAGCTGGCTTTGAGTTTTCTTCACTCCCATGAGCCCACTAGTGATCTGGTTATGAGACTCATCCAAGATCCCAGACCTCATTTTCTTCAGAACCACCAGTTGACAATACTTGCTGAGGCCATTGGGTGCCTCCCACTGACGCTTCAGTAGTCCACTGTTCAAACGAAGAAGGTCCCACTGACTCAAGTAGCTCTTAGTCGAAGGTCTTGGCCCTCTTCCTGATTCACTTCTTCCCAAGATGGTCACACTGTACTCCGTTGAAGCCATTCTAGCATTGGTTGTAAATCTGCCTCCTCCATCTACATCCTCATCAGGTCTTCTGCATCTGATGCTGGCCCTGTCACTGCAGTACAGCCGCATTACTTGCTATGATATTCTTTTTTACTATAATGCAGGTATTCTGGGTCACAAGGCCAACGACTCAAGCTGTCAGCATTGCCATGTACCCGCACAGGATGGTGCTGTACCTCATAGTTGTGCTGATCCAGCTTCCCAAGCCAGCGTGCCAGTTGTCCTACTGGACTTTTTAATGCCTTCAGCCACGTGAGTGCCGCATGGTCTGCCTTGATGATGAAGTAGGACCCATACAAGTAGGGATGGAAGACATTAAGGCTCTTCGTCACTGCCAAGAGCTCTTTGCGGGTCACACAGTAGTTCCGCTCTGATTGGCTGAGCTTGTTGCTGTAATATGCTACCACATACTCCTTGTCATCCTTCTTCTGTAACAGGACTTCACCAATACCATGGTCACTAGCGTCAGTGTCCAAGATAAATGGCTGATTCTGATCAGGGTACGGCAATACTGGAGAGCTTGCCATCACATGCTTCAGTTCGTTAGGCCTTCTGAGTCGTTGTAGTCCACATAAACTTCTGCTTCTTCCCTAACAGTTTGTGAAGAGGTGCAGCTATCATTGCAAAGTCCTTGACAAAACGCTTATAGTAGGTGCACAAGCCCAGAAACTATGTAGCTCTTTCACACGAGTTGGATCTGGCCATTTATCCACAGCTGCCACCTACTCTGGGTCAGTACAGACACCGCTATTGCCTACAATGTGTCCCAGGAACTTCACTTCATTCTGAAACAAGTAGCACTTCTTGGGGTTCAGTCTGAGGTGCGGATCTTGTTCGACACCTCTGACAACCTCTCCAATTCCTGGTCGAAAGTCCGTCCAACATAATTACGTCGTCTAAATAGATGAGAGCTGTCTGCCAGTGTGGACCTTCAAGTACGCGATCCATGAGAAGCTCAAAAGTAGGTGGGGCATTGGACTGGCCAAATGGCATCACTTTAAACTGCCATAACGCGATCCATGAGATGCTCAAAAGTAGGTAGGGCATTGGATTGGCCAAATGGCATCACTTTAAACTGCCATAAACCCCACCCTTATGAAAAGGCTGTTTTCTCCTTGTCCTCTGCAACATTGACCTGATGATATCCTGCTTTCATGTCTAGGGTGGAGAACCACTTGGTACCTGACAGAGCATCCAGGGTGTCATCAATTCTTGGCAAGGGGTATGCATCCTTCACTGTCATATCATTCAGGGCTCAATAATCTACACAGCACCTTACTGAGCCATCCTTCTTCCTTACCAGAACCGCTGCTGATGCCTAAGGACTGCTGGACTTTTCTATCACTCCTTGACTTTGGAGATTCTCCAACATTTTCTCCATTTCTTGAGGATGGGCTGGCGCCATCCTTGCTGGCTGTTTAATCAGGCGGTGATCCCCAGTGTCTATACAATGCTCCACCAGATCAGTGCATCCCAGGTCTAGGTCTCCAGTGTAAAACACATCAGCAAACTTCGTCAGCAGCTCCCTCAACTTCAGCACATGTGAGCCATCCAAGCATTGGCAACTACTTGAAAATAGGTGTTGTAAGTGGTCTGGCAGGTATCCATCTTCCTTGACTACGCTCCGTTTACAGGTCTTCCTCTGATGCCACTCAGGGTCCACTGCCTAGTACAGTCCCAGAATTTTTCCCTCACTGATTTTCTGTGGCTCATGGGAGAAATTGGCCATCACAATTGGCACTTCAAATGCATCTATTTCCACCAAAGTTCTCCCCACGATCACTCCGATCTTCGTCTTGCGCCATACATCAGGCTCCACTACCCCTATACAGCTGCCAAAAGAGCCATTCACCTTGCACTGGAGCAATAGTTCTGATTTTGAGGGTATAACTGTAGTGCGGAACGCCCTCACCTCACCACCAGATCTGGTACATCTCGCTGCTGTGACAGGGACCGATTTTCCTTGAACCTTCAACTTCATGGAGCAGAAGTCCAGCTCACATTCCATGGACATCAGATAATCCAGACCAAGAATGCATGGATCCTCCATCTTGGCTACATAGACTGGAATCTTGCGCCTCTTGCCCTGCCACTTCAGTCCGGACAACCAGGGGTCCCCTCAGTTCTGTACGGTGCCTGATTACACCCTATTCTGATGACTCAGGCAGTTACCAATGATGTAACACATCAGGCCTCACAAAAGTCTGCTCTGATGCCGAATCAGTCACCAGGGAACACTTCTTTCTGTCTATTGTTCCATCTATTCGCACACTGTCGATTGCCGTTCTCTTGCATTTTCTCAGTGGTGGGGCTACTTGGGAAAAGCCAGCTGGTGGTTGCTCCTTAACAGCAGCCTCCAGCCTCCACTAGTTTTCCGCTTCTTTCTAGTTTTCCGCAGCCTTTTTCTTATCCTCCTTTTTCTTCTTTTGACACTCAGAACTGAAGTGTCCCACCTCACTACATGTCCAACATGCTTTTGTAATAATTGAAGATTTCCATGCACTGCTCTGTTCTTGCTCCTTCCTTTTGTAACAATCCTTCTTCTTGTGCCCCAGCTTTCCGCAGAACCACCAACTTCTTCTGGTCTTCTCCTGTTCCCTCTTCCACTTGTAGCAGACCTCTTTTCTATGTCCCGGATTTTTACAGTATCAGCTACTTCCTTCAAATTTTTCCGCTTCATGTACCTGCCTCTTTCTTGTCTCGAATCCTGCGTTACGACCAGCCTAAAAAGTGGATGTCCTGGACCTGATGTAGGACTCAAATTTTAGAGCCCTGGCTAGTGCTTCTTGCATGCTTCTGGGTTGTGCCTGCTTCACTTGCACTTTCAACTCTGCACTATCAAGAGCATCGATGAACTGGTCCCTAAGAAGAACAACCAACAGGGTAGGTGCTGCTCCAGGGTACATCTTTTATGCCATACTCTCCAGATCATGAGCAAGCTGCTTTAGGGATTCGCCTCGAGCCTGTACACGGCTTTGGAATCTTGCTCTGTAAACCTCAGTCTGGTACATGGTGCCATATCTGCACTCCAGCACTTCTGCTAAGGACTGATAACTTCCTCACCTCTACTGACATCTGGCCCAGAATTTCCATTGCGGCACCCTTAAGGTTAGTAGCAAGCTGCACTGCCCTCTGCCTATCATCCCAACCATTCTGATCAGCAGGTAACTCAAACTGTGTATGGTAAGCTTCCCAAGATACTCTGTCATCAAATTCCTGAGGTTTCTCTTTAAGTGGACCCCTGTTATAGCCATGCACTTCACTGGTTTGGGGCCTAAAAATTGGGGCATCATAGTTAAGGCCAGGCCTTAAAATTTTTGCATTCTGATTGTTCAGCCCTGTAATGCTATCTTTAGATGCTTGAGTTTCGTCAAGAACCACCACACGCTGTCTATTTTTTTCATATGCCCCCTGTACACTAACCTGAGGCTCAGCAGTGCAATATTTCTCTACAGCCTCAGTTTTCTCACTAATTATCTTCACATGGTTGACTACATGCTTCAACTGGTTATCTGCATGCTGTCTGCTCTCCATCACAATTGTCTTACTGTCTTCATCTACGTGCTGTTTGCACTCCGTAACATTATTGCTTACCTTATACGTCTGCTGCCGTAGCTCAGCACATAATTCCTCCTTCAGTTCTTCCTGTTCTTCCTTCATTTCCCCCATGAAAGCATCTAGCTGCCCTTGCATCCTCAATTGTAATCCGCTCTGTTGCTCCTGTAATGCCTCTTGAAGCTGTTCATATCGTTCTTTCTGTTCTTCACATTGTGCCTCTAACTGTTCCTTGATTTCTTCATTTGTGCCTGTAATTGTCCTTTAAGTTCTTTATTTTGTGCCTGTAATTGTCCTTTAAGTTCTTTTTGTCCTTCATTCTGTGCTTGTAGTTGTACACTTTGTGCTTGCAATAGCTTCATAATTGCAACCAGCGATGCTTGCCTTGCTTGGCCTCGTGTTTGTACACCTTTTCCCTCCATGTTGAAGGTTAGACTCACTGCAGCTATTCCTTTAATAAAGATTTTCTGTCGACACCCCAAGTAGTACCCACTAGGTACTTAAGGACATTTAATGGTTTATCACAGTGAGAAGTCAAATTATTAACATGAAATTTAAAGTTCAAACGACAGTCAAAATGGATTCCCCAAAACTTTACAGAATTTTTAAAAGGTGCCGACTGATTATCCAAAGTCAGTCGCAAATTAGGCACGTTACGAGGTGTGAAAAATACACCGGCACACGTAGGCAGTGGCGGCACCAGGACTTTCAAAGTGGGGGGGCAAACGGAGGGCAAATAAGCATTCACACGGAGCGCTAAGCACAAGCAAAATCAGGCTGGGTCCAGGGGCTCGCCTTAGGGTCCCTGGTGGGGTCCAGGGGCAAAGCCCCAGTGGGGGCCTAGGGGGCGAAGCCCCCGGAAGCTCTGAGCATTTAGCATTTCGAATGATAAAAAAATCAAGTTTCAGGATTTTTTTTTCTTTAAATGCATCATTCAGAAACTGACTCAAAGATTCCCAAAAATGTTTAACGGTGAATTTTGATGAATACTTTTACCTTGAAATTTGAAGAAGCTCTCAATTAAGTCCAGTTTATATTTAGTAGTGTCTTAATTCTGAAACCAAAGACATGCCCAGGGCCATACATTGACTAAGAAATTGCTGATGCCACCACCTAGAGTGGCTGACCATAACGGGCAAAACAGGGATAACCTCTATAATAATGCCTCTCAATTAACATTTCCAAATCTATTTATTTTGTGATTGTAGGGACAAATCATGTTAGTGGTCTTTCCTGGTCATTTTCCTTCATGTATTGCCTTTATTAATTTATTTTTATTTTTTTAGTTGCCCCCCCATGCCCTCCCTTTTTGCCGCCACTGCACGTAGGGACAGACAACTTAAATCCCAACTGCAAGCCAATTGGTGGACAGAATCAAGAGCTGCTTGAATCCACCCAGCGGAAAAAAGTACGTTAAGGGAAGAGTGCCATATTGCACAGTCGTCAGCAAAGGGTGAGTATTTATGATTCCGCGGGACGGGAGCTAATGACAGAAAATCGTTGATCATAATACTAAAGAAAGTGGCACTAAGCACACTTCCCCGAGGCACCCCGTTATCTTGAATAAATGCATCCTGTTTTACGTTACAGGGCAATTTGACCAAGAAGGTTCCATCCCTTACGAAAGTTGAAATAAAAATTGGCAAATAACCTCTTAAACCATAAGCATAGCGCTTCATTAGTATACCGTGTTGCAGTGTCATGTCATAGGCTTAATGGATGGCCAAGAGTGTCCCAGTCATGAATTCTTTATTGGCAAATGCCTGTGAAAAGCAGTGCTCGAAATTCATTAAATGATCTAGGGAACTTCGGTATTTACAGAAGCCACATTGTTGATCATTTAACAAATTCTTCGACACTGAAAAAAAAGGAAGCCTGTTATTAACCATTCGTTCCATGAACTTACACAGAAAAAAAGTCAACACAATAGGGTGAAATGAAGTGGGATTCATAAGACGACCAGCCTGTTTGGGTATCGGTATGACGTGCGCAAATTGCCATGAGTTTGGGAACGTTCAGGACGCCCAAATCTCATTGTACAATTCTAACAGCGTAATCAGGTTGTCCTGATTCAGATGCTGGATCATACTGGACGTGATAATATCTGGTCCAGGACTGGGGACTGGTGTCTTTACAGGATTTAAGGGGAAGGAGCAGTTCATCTATTGTAAACTATTGATTGTACGGGGAGTCTACGTCTTCAGTGGCAAAGTCAAATATTTGTACCTCAACCGTGCGTTTATGATGTTGAAAATGCTGACCGTAATTGATTGAGCTACTTACTTGAGAGAAACTCCTGACTAGAATGTTAGAAACGTCCACGGGATCGTCCTAGATGGTGTCATAGATGGTCACATGAATGTTAGGGCGTTCTTCATTCAATCTTATAATAGTGGACAAGACTTTATTTAATGGAGTAGATTGATTCACTGTGGACATAAATGACCGCCAGGAGTCACGTTTAGCCCTTCAAATAATTCTCCTTGCCTCAGTCCGTGGGTGTTTGTATGCGATGAAATTTTCCTCTATAGGCTGACTCTCATAAATCCTGTATCTTCTGTTGGTTTTCCATAATGCTCGTCGGCAATCCGCGTCCACCAGTGTGCTCTATGCTTCGCATGAACTGTAGAAGTCTTGTGAATAGCAGCCTCAGCCGCGTGTAATAGGAACTGGTAAAATTTTTTACTTTTACATCTATGGTCTCCCCAGATATATCTAAATTGGCGATCCTTGAGATGGATCCCCAATCTGCTTTCGGACAGATAAATTTTGGAGGTGGAGGAAACAGTGTCACGTGTATAATAAAAACAGATGGGTAAATGATTACTTCCCATGAATTTGACATAAGCGTCCCACGAGAAATCTTGTTATATACCTGGGGAGGCAAGAGATAAGTCAATAGCCGAGAAGTTACCAGTACGATCACCTACACGAGTTGCTCGAGCATCGTTCAGAAGACACAGGGTGGACTGTTGTAGGTCGGCTACTTGCTCCCCACGACCATCGATCCTCAAACCACCCCATTGATAGTGATGGGCGTTAAAGTCGCCCAACACTACCTTGTTCCCAGGAAAATGTTCAAATAATGAGTTCAAAGCATCACCATCAATGGAGCCATGTGGTGGACAGTAGACAGAGGAAATAGACAGATACCTGTCATTATATTTTACTCTGCATGCGACAGCTTCCAGAGGAGAAATTTGAACCATTTCCACTTGTGGGTGTGATTTGTGTAAGTATATGGTAACTCCGTGACCATCATATCAACTATACGAGTGGTAGTGTGTCACGAATTTTCTACATTGTAACGTTATGTTGGGTAAGCCGTGACATCGTCCCATAAATTTGAATTGTCTGTTGGCGTGGTAGCCGTTACACGCCGGCGCGCGCACCTCCCACGCTCGTCACGCTGCCGATTCAAATCAGAGCTCAGTTTGACTGTAGACACGGCGGGACGCGGGACGCCTTTCTAGGCTCGGTGCTTTCTTAGCGTTTTCAGATTTCAGCTTGTATTGGCGTGTCTCCTGCAGCCCCACCCACTTTGGTGATCGTCACAGCAGCTCTGTTTCATCCATACCGATCAGTATTTTCTGGTTTTTTCCTAGGCTAAGCTTTTTGAAATATTTAGCCGTTATCTGAGTGTTTGAGCGAGTGAGTGCATTCCTTTACTTGATTTGAATTTCATGTAACGTAAATTCATTTCTTTGTAATTAATAAATTCACAGTTCTTTTCTTGAGCTTTGTTAAAGTTTATTAACTGTGTTTGATTACTCCACTCTATTATTTAATACAGTTTGCTACTCTGCGTTAGCACAACTTTTGAATTAAATCACGGCCGGTACTTAGGCCAGCTTTGACATCACTTTTNATTGTTGGGGGGGGAGAAGAAACTTTCTCGTAGGCCAACGGTACAATATTGCAGCCCAATAGAGCGTCTAGTTCTCTGCTGCGTGCCATTGAGGAAGTTTGTAATTCTCGACCCTAGAGAATTGACATAGCACACTTAGCTATACATTGTATACCAGTTATACAATATTTCATTATTTCTTGGGAATACTTAAATTTCCCCTGACATCTGGCGACACGCCAGAGTAAAACTCTCATTTTCCCCTGACATAGTGTTTGAACTGTGGAGGATCAGGGTGATCCACCAAGCGCTTCTCCTGTAAACTAATAACGTCTAGCCTGTGTATACATAGCAGGATAGCTATATTGTGTAATTTATTCCCAAGAGTCTTACAATTTCATTGTAACACAGTAAATGCGACGGTTGAAGATTTACGAGGGTGGCCAGTGTGCTTAGTTTTTTTTTTTTATGCCCCCCGCGGCCAGGCGAGTGGCTACCGGGGGACCTTTCCCTGTGCTTACTAACGGAAACCTCGATTCGATCGTCAATAGCTAGGCTCCCAGACTCCCCCGAGTTAGAGCTTACTCTTCTCTTTCGCAGGAGCAGGAGCATGAAGTACGTGAGGACGTGTCTTGGAATAGGTGGTGGAGTTTTTCTTATCAGCCTTGTCAGACTTAGGTTTAGGCTATACTGACTGAGAGATAGCAGCAGCCAGTGAGTAAGAAGAATCTCTAGGGACGTCAGACAGAGATCTGGAGCATATAGGAAGCTGAGACGTAGAGGTAGAGTAAGTGGCATGAGTAGCAAGGACTAGGTCAGTCTGTCTCGACAGAGCACATCACGGGACAGGACATCACCGCCGAATAACTAGAAATACCAAATAATATTACAATATGAGCCTATAGGTACACAAATAATATATGCATTACAGGCAGTACTGAATTTATACAAATGCAATAATTAAATCAAGAAATCCGGTACAAGACAATATATGCAAACAACTTATCCATTATCATCAATTCAGTGATGATACACTCCACGGCCAGCAACAATTTAATCATTGATCCTCAACAGAGAGAATTACAACGAGACGATGTACTGACCTTTTAACCCGTACATCCTCTGAACCTTCAAACTTACATCCTGATGGCTGGTGCTTGTATCTAATTGTTACAACTCTCATTAACCCATCTCGCCCTGCCCGAGCCTCACTAACCTGTGCCACTGCCAGCTTCCAAACTCCTCTCAAAGCATTGTTATCTTGCACTAGCACCAAGTCACCTACTCTTACATTTCTTTCCGTACCACGCCACTTTTGCTGCACTATAAGAGTGGGGGAAAATCCCGTTGCCATTTTCGCCAAAACTCTGTAACCACATTATTAAAAAATTCCAATCTCTTGTTGGTATTACACTGTGTCCACGTACCCATTGGAGTATGATTGGAAGCACGGCCTAACAATAATTCATTAGGGCATAGGGAGCAGCCAGCATTCACATCAGACCCTGGTTTCAGTCCTATTGGGCGTTCATTGAGTAGATATGCCACTTCGAATAACACTGTTTGTAATTCCCCAAACGTAAACATACTGTCACCTATCATGGCATTCAATCAGTGCTTCACACTCTTAATCAGTGCCTCACTTATACCATTCTGCCATGAAGAAGCTGATGATTTGGTGAACACCCACTCCACACCTTGATCTCTCCCATATGCTTGAATACCACGCCAATCTAGCTGATTCAACATTTGTTTCAGTTTCTTGCTAGCAGACACAATCTGAGGGGCCCCCATCAGAATACGTGCAACAGGGGTTACCCCTTATGGAAACAAATCGCCTGAAAGCCATCAACAAATTTTGTGTATCATAACATCAATCAGGTCCACATAAACACTTCGGGTTGACAAACAATTAAATATGATGCCAAAAAACCTTGCCAAAGGTCCTACGCTTTGCTGTGTCACTTATTTTGAAAGGACCAAACATATCACAAGCAGTGTAGCAAAATGTTGGTGATGGTCTAAGCCTCTCCTTCTCCAGTTCACCCATTTTCTGACCCTCACATGTAGGAGATAGCCTTTTACAAGTCACACACTTGTGCCTTGCTGACTTTACAATTCTATGTGCTGCTGGGACCCAATATTTCCGTTGCAGTTTAGCAATTGTAACATCTACTCCAGAGTGGTCTATTCCATGCAAGTGTGATATATACAGATGTGTAAGTCTGTGATTTGTTGGTAGCAGCATATATGAGTCTGTGTTCCAATTCTGTTTCAGCCAAGATTTCATACGACTTCCTACAGTAATTATACCATCCTAATTGATTGCAGGCCCCAATCTTTCAGAGCTTTTAGGTTAATTACCTGAGCACTCTTTCTGAACCTCTCTCACCCATAATTTCTCAAAATCTTGCATATCACAGTTTTACCTATTGCCCTGAGAGACTTACCCTTCACTGTTGCCATTACTCTACTTGTTACCCTGAGTAATTTTGCGTAACTGCTGAAGAATCTTTGCAAGACAATAATACTCAGATCAGGCTGTGTGCTCTCACTGTAAATAACAGGCCTAAATATGTTGCTTTCACATGTTATTATTTGGCCAATCCATTCTGCATCATTGGTTTAACCAATAGGCCAAGATTCAGTTGATAATTTCAAGAAGTCTGGCCCCTTTTGCCGCACAGAGGGGGCACGGTGGCTCAGAGGTAGAGCATCAAGCTCGGGACCGGGGGGTCGCGAGTTCGAGCCGCGCCCGGGACTGCCGTGCCGGGAGGGGTAGCGCCCTCCTGTTACCTAGCGGGGCTATATGATCTCATTGTAAGGTCTAGCTCGGGGGATTCTTTAATCCCTTTTTTTGCCGCACAGAGTCACTACCCATATGTTCAATCTCTCCTGGGCCAGTCAACATGTCAGCAGGATTATTTTCCGTTCCAACCCACCAACATTCCTTGGGATCTGACTTGCTTTGTATTTCCGTTATTCTAGTCCGAACAAAGGATTTGAATTTATGAGAATCTTTCTGTATCTGAGCTCTCACTATTGCTGAGTCCACCACATGATAAACTGCATAAATTGCCGGTCCAATTCATGCTCAATTTTCTCACGCAGGGGACATGATAATACTGCAGCACAAAGTTCAATCATAGGAATACTCATTTGTTTTGGAGGTGCAGTCTTATTCTTAGCCATAATAATGAAAGTCTCATAATCCCCTGATTGTGTTAAGAACCGACAATATGCAACAGCACCATAAGAATACTTTGACCCATCAGAAAATAAAATAAAATTTGGGTCGTCAGCTACATTTTCAGGTTTAATTGTACGTCTAATCTTAAAGTTTTCCAGCTTGTACAAATCATCAAAGAATTTCATCCATCTCATCTTTGTTCTATTGGATCATCCCATCCTCCAACCTGACTATCCATGATCATTTCTCTCATAAGCAATTTAGCAGACAATATAAAGGTTGTACCAGACCCAGGGGATCAAATACTGACGCCTCCTGAATGAGTACCATTCACCTTGTGAGGATTTTGGGAAGTTTTGATTCTAGCTCATCACGTGACAAGTTAGGCTGTGTATGCACTTTCTTATACGTAGGGGGAAAAAATTATGCAGACTGTGTAGAAAAACTGATCACTCTGAATATCCCATGACATTCCTAACACTTTTCTTTTTCAGTTTCCAGCAACTCAATTCCATCACAATCAACTCCACTCCCAGAAACCACCCAGTGTTTCACTATAAATTCTCCCATTGACAAAATGTCTTCCGCATCCCTGATAAGTTTGTATGCCTCTGTCTCACTGGGAACAGACTGCACCATGTCATCAACATAAGTGTTTCTCATAATCATTCATACAGCCTTTGGATATTCATTCACATATTTTTCTGCTGTATGCCTGAGTACCAATGTTATAATGCCACTAGGTCGATCGCCAGACGTAACTGTTGTCAAAACAATGTTCAGGTGGTTTAGCCAAATCAAGATCTTTCCAGACAAATCTTTGGGTATGCTGGTCCTCATCTAATTTAATGACATGACATGATACATTCTTGAAATATCACCCATCACAACTACTTTTTCCTGCCTCATCCTTAACAATACTCCTATCAAGAATTCAAAATGTCTGGTACTTTAGCCCCCCAAAAGTTAGGTTGGTGTCCATGATAACTGGCTGATGAGTCAATACAATTCTCATAGGTGTTGATAAAGAGCCTGGTTTCATTACCTCATGATGGTGTACATAGTGGACTGGCCATACAAGTGAGTCCATTTCTTCCCATGTAAGTTTTCCTGCTTCCCCTTTAACAATCTTCTCATTCATCTGACCCTGATATAGTTCACAATACTCAAGGCCAAGTTTGGATAGCCTTTTTTCCGTCGCTTTCATTCTAGGCACAGCACTAGCAAAGTTGTCAGGCAGATCAGTAGTGTCCCCCATGGATATTTGGCCACCCAAGCCTTGTTGATCTTATCATATTTAAGTCCGTGTTCTATTAAATCTAATTCTCTTTTCTCTCTTAATGTGTAATCAATAGGCATATCTTATTTGCATATACAGGCTTCATTATTCTGATATGGGTCATTACCAAGTACCTCATCTAGGGATGCTTTCAAATCAGGTAGTTCTGATACCTCAATCTCAGTTGTCCTTATGTACTGCCGTAATTTTAAGGGTATTTTAAGTATAACATAAATTAGTATAAATATAGTATAAGTTAGTATAAGTATAATAAAAGTTAATATAAGTGTAGTATAAGTTAGTATATGTATAATGTTATAAGTGATACCCTATTAATGGAAGAACTGTATAGAGTGATTGTGTGGTGAGTGTCTTTGTGCTTGTAGCAGTCAGTTCTAACGGTAGAGATAGAGACGTAAATTTTAGCAAGAGATTAATAATCGCGAAAATTTATCTTCGTACTTTGAATTCGAAGTTTGTAAGTCAGAATTGTTGATATCATCTTTTTGCACTACGTAGTAGTGAATTAAAACTTAATTAGACCCTAATTGTTGATAATAGAAATTTGCAACCGTGAAATTTGTGTTACACTCGGTTTAGTTACGTAGACCAATGCATGGATGTAATTAGTTCCAAGCGCTAATTTGTTTGGGCTTCGGTGTAATTGTTAATCCCATATGCTTGTTACAAAATTTTAAACATCGTAAGTCAACCCATCTGTGTCGGTCGAGTGTGAACACAATTTTCATATTCCTTGTTAATAGGTGTAAACTGAAATGCTGCAGAGACAAGTCAAAGTCGTGGTCAGTTCCTATTGTTAGAACAAACCGAGCTTATATAAACCATACGAGTGCCTGGGAACGGCAGAGAGGAGAGGGATATTAGAGAGGAGAGGAGAGAGAGAGAGAGAGCAGCCGACCATGCCAGACGTCAGTGCTGACGATAACGCCTGCGACCCGTTGAGGGGGGTGCTAAAAGTCAGCCACAGTTTCCTGCAGCCCAGAAGATCAAGGGGGCTGTGGTTTGCTTTAACGTGAGTGCGGGGTACGGCTTCATCAAACGCCAGGATACTGGCGTTGATGTTTTCGTGCACCGTTCGGCGATCATTAAGCCGAATCCACGACACCTCCAACGCTCCCTAGGTGATGGGGAGCAGGTGGAATTTGGTTTGTTTGGGACTCCAAAGGGTCCTGAGGCCCGGGATGTTACTGGGCCGGGAGGTGTGGCTGTGCAGGGCTCTGCTCATGCACGGCGATGTCTCACGGCCCAGGGACATCAGGCTAGGGATCCTGGGAATCCTAAACAGCTAAATCTCCTCGTGGAGATGTGTGTTGTGACGGCGAAGGCTTTTTGTGGGGGTGATAAGGGGGCTTTGTGCGTTCTCCTCCCCAAGATCTTTGAGGAGAACGGGCTGCCTTGCCTTGTCATCCCCGAGTGCTTTGCTTGCAACATACACTCGATTCCCCACCAACGGGAGCGTAGGGCCCGGCAGCGACGATCTGCTGCCCCTCGTCAGACCCCGAGGAAGAGGCTGCGACTCGAGGCTCCCCTCAACAGGACAACTGCCACTCCCTCTTCTGTTGACGACCCGGCACTGTCTAAGACCACGGATCAGACCACGGTCCAAATACACGAGCAACTATCGATGACGGAGGAGGGGCGGGATTCTTCAGATACTGCCTCCATGGCCGAAGAAGCGTTGACCGGCTCCTCGGCCGAGGAGGAGATTCGTGAGTCCTCCCCTCCTCCAGCAGCGGAGGGCCTTCCATCTCGCCCTCCAATCATCGACTTCAAGGATCGGCTAGATGTAGCCTCCTCCCGACGCTTCCTGACCCTCGATGCCCACACCCGGTTGTACCAGCTCGGAGCCACAACCTACACCACCCTCTATGATCTGCTCCGGGCTGTCAACATCAGAGCCGTCCTGATCATCTGCGGGGAGGAGGCACGTCTAGCCGATCTGAGATCCTTCTAACACGTGCTCCCGCCACGACTGCGGTAAGAGCTCGGCCAATAGTGACGTAAGGCTGCTCTACTTACCTTTCTCCATATATTTGGTTGGCCTAATGGCCCCCAAGCAGACGATGGGCATTAAGCCCCAAGAAGAAAAAAAAAAAAGGAACGGCATAACGTCGTCTCCGCTCACTGATGCAGGTCAGTAACTCTAAAATCCATATATTCCCCCCTTCATTATGAACTTGTGTGAAGTAAAATTCTCATATACATCAGTATTAGTAATATTTCCCCCTGCTTCTTTTGAACTGACTAGATACCGCCGTCTCCTCTCACTGATGCAGGTTGTGGATGATCGTGTTCATCATTAGAAAATAACTATGGTGGAAGCCGATTGGCTCGAAACCCCCTCGCCTAACGCCCGTTACACTGAAATCCCCGCCCCCATTTTTTCTGTTACACGTAATCGAATGTGGAATTGATTGGTCCATTAGAATAATCTATCCTTTCGATGTGAAGTGTTTAGTTTGATAGAGTTTTGGTATTCACATGTAATTGTTTCCCCTAAAAGCACCGATTATTCATCCACTTTAAAATATTGAGCCAGTAGTATCTTTCTTTGAATGTGGTATAAATTTATGAATAACCGTTGAGTTAGTGTGTATGTTCTAGACTTGGTGGAGTATTTTGTTAAGGTGGTGTTCGGGGAGTTAGCTTGATGAGTCCGTTAGAAACCGTGAGAGTGCTAAACGCATGAGATAGAATTATTTTGAATACTTTGTTAGATTAAGAGGTGAAGTTTATATATTGGTGTATGTATATGTAAAATTGGGCATATAACCAACTGTGTAGAACACTATACATCTTAGTGTGATAATATTCCGAGTATTCAATCAGCTGTGGTGATCACACGCTTGAAATATTTGATCCTTGTTATATTTAGTCTGCCATGTGATAATCTCAGTGGGAAAGAGAATTTATTAGTTTCAGTTTCTAGGAAGTCATAGTCTGTAAAGTAACCTGTGTTTAATTTGATCTAATATCTTGTTTCTTATATTTGTATGTTTAGATTTAGTAAATGTTAGGATAAGTTTACATTGTGTTTGAAACTTATTATCCCCTGGGGAGTTTTTATCGTGAGATTGAGTGGCCCGAAAGGTGTATTGCTATCTTACTACTCACGCACTCTAAACAGCACATGGTACCCTACTTAGTTTTTTGCAAGGTCCCAGAAATCTCCATCTTATTTTCTTGGTGGAATAATTTTTCCCAGCATACGCTGGCTGGTGGCAGCCTACTTTTGTAAGTCTGAATCCTACTTTTTTTTTTTTTCAAATAATCTTGCCGGATCCAAGTGACAGTGATCGGGTTCTGTAATTTTCTTATCTTAAATTCACGGTATGACACTGAAGTCATAGCTATGGAATTTGTTAGACNAAAAATATATCTACACTGGCGGCTAAATTTCCCGACATTTCATAAGAGGGTAAATTTCAACCTCTACACTGGTGACAGCGGTGGTAATCTCTTAATTTTAGTTATTAACTGTGAGTCTAAAATTTTGCGACATGATACTTACATCAGCTGAAACATGGTTCAGTGTGATATATGCACCGTTTTTTTTTTATTGCTTTTACTCAGTGTTACACTACCCCTAACACAATAATCAGATTGATTTTCCAGTAACTGGAGGCTACCAACTGTCTTTATTACCCTGGGGTGTAACTATCAACAATCCGTGCCAATTAGCATAACTACCTTACCCACATTCCTAACCAATAAATGTGGCTGCAATTGCAAGATCCTGCTTAGTACCAATGTATCAACCTCCCATACATTCGATGTAGTTTCTTCGAGACCATATGCTTTAATCTGCCAAGTTTTGCCTTCCTGATCCAACAAAGAAATTGTATATTCTCCGCTAGTACAAGTCTCTGTAACATTATCCACCTTAGTTATGGTCATTACAATGTTCTTTCCTTTTAATCCCAATTTCCTTGCCATTGAATAAGTTATTACACTAATATTTGATCCACTATCCTACAGAGTAGTAATGTATGGAACGAACCATCAACATTACCTTAGATCTTTTATGATCATTCACTACCTTGCTGGCAGAATGATACATGATGCCATCTATCTGTGCCCTATCCAATAATGGATGATGCCACATGCTTTGTTGTTTGTCATTACAGTGCAAGCCTCCCTTCTTGTACATTTTTTTTGCCACATGTTGACCAGCCATACAATTGTAACATAGTTTTTTCCTTTTAAGCATTTTCATTATCTCTCTGTCATTCAATAACTGAAAGTTATAACAGTCGTATGTCATGAGTATTGCTCTCACGATACCAGCACCTGTATGGTGACTGACTTGTGCTGCTCCTTTTGTATCTATTGTTATTATCGGCTAAATTGGTTAATACCTGTCACATTCAATAGTTGTTTCTCCATATTTGCCTGATTAACATGCAGGTCTTACCACTGTATGCAAGTCATCATCCTGAGCCCCCATGTTAAACACATTGTTTACATTAGATATATGATCACCTGTGGTTCTAACCGCAGATCCCAAGTATTCAATACTTCTTTTCTGAGTAAGCAAATACTCTAACATCCTTTTGAAGCCCAGACCACATCCACTCTTATTCTTCATAGTGTCCTCATCCATCACTGCCACCCGTTCCCTTTTCTGTGTGAGTGGCATTACTCTTTCTACCAGATGCAAGACATTAGTAGAACTCATCTCAGCCTCCAAGTTCATCTTCTTCAAATCTAGTTAACATCTCTCAACTGTATCTACCTACCATCTTGATTAGTTCTTTATCATCACTATCTACTGTTGGTTTCAATGCACGCAAATCACTGATAATCAAATAAACTATTTTCCTGTGATTGCCATACTTCTGATTCAGCCTCTTAAACATTGCCCCACAATCATTCTTCAACCCCTTAATTGATTGTAATTCATCACCAGACAAGCACTGTCGCAATGCATATGGATCCTGTCCAAATGTAGGCACAACCAGTCCCTCATAAACATCTTTAAAACTGGGGAAATCTCTCATGTCACCAGAGAAAGTGGGTGAATCAAGTTTCTTCTCTGAAAGCTTCTTGGGTACTGTAGGCATTCCACTTGTTTGAGCAACCTGACTCTGAGCAAGCTTGGCGTTTTCTAGATTAATTTTTATCTCAGTCTTATGCCTTTCTAACTCAGAAATGTATTCATTAGCTTCATCTCTTATGTTCCTTCTCCCTTAACTTTATAAAGCAAATTGATAAAATCCTCATTGAGTCATTCAACACTTTCAAATGCTAAACTCCACCTCCTTGTAAGTACTTTCCATTACAGTGATAGGTGCATTATCACTGTGTGCCTTCATAAACATGTTTGCCTTCCGGGTGAACTTGCCCTTAGCCACTCCCCGCATCTTCTTCTGTTCCTCCATCTCCTCTTCCAGCCCGATCTTGGAGACAATGTTGAAATGTGTCGCACAAAAAACTTATGAGCTGCCGTAATCGTTTATTTCAACTTGAGAATGAGTGTCACGAATTTTCTACATCATAAAATTATGTAAAGTAAATTGTGACATCGAGTGATTTTGCGGGAGAAACGAATTATTATGAAATGTACGATGTTTCGCTCATTCTCTCAAACCGTCCGCTTGCTTACTTATATTCGCATCAAGTTGTCAAAACTTTCGTCATTCTTTCACGAGTGATTGTTTTTATGTGCGGGCGGTGCATTCCTCTGAGCGATAATTTCTGAATTATCGCTCCCGCTCTGGGCCGTTATGCTGGCCACACCCTTTCACACAGAAACAGGGCTAGTCTGACTGTAGACACGGTGCGTTGCGGTACGCCTTGCGAAGGCTTCAGTGATTATTTAGCGATTTCATATCTCAGCTTGCATTGGCGTGTATCCCCGAAGCTCCCACCAATCCTTGGTGATCGTCACAGCAGCTCGGTCTCATCTATACTGATTAGTATTTTCTTGTTTTCCTAGGCTTAAGTTTTTGAGATATTTAGCTGTTT